>OW121741.1:80847918-81135418 GCA_933228675.1 Stomorhina lunata | reverse complement strand
TCGTCTAAGAATTTCATAAGGATTCAGAATATATATCGTTTTTGATTTTTGAGCCAATATTAAGGAAATTACAAACGGAATAACAATCTCAATATACCCCCTATTCTCTTTGATGGTGGGTATAAAAAAAAGAAAAAAAATTGGGGGCGAAAAAAAAACGCACAAAAGAAGATTTGCGCATAATTTACTCGTTTGTTGATACGAAGATTACAATTTGACATTAAAGTATTATTTAGTTTGAATAAACAAATAATATAAGAAATCTCTATCTAACAGCAGAGCTACTCGTGCCTGAAATAAAACCACATCACAGAAAGCAGCAACAACATCATTCCCAGAATCAAGATGACTCAACTTTTTTTTCGAACCACTCTACTGACCAATCGCTTTAGGTAGGTAGACAGCAAGGTTTCTTTGACTATTCCCCAAGTACTGCCGGCTAGTGCTTTAAAAACCTTTTTTCTACATCGCAATTTTTGCGCAACAGCTGTGGCATGTACCGATGAAGTAAAAAAGCTCGACAGCCTGGATTTTCGTGTGGTTTATGGTCGAAATTGGTATCCCATCGATCTCGCGCCAAGCTGTAGAGTTACTTTTTTTTTGTCCAGGTTAAATGGGGTCGCTGAGGATTTAGTTGGTTGTTTCTTCAAGTTATGTTCACTGAACAGATTGTGGATGATATTGAGATAACGACTCACAATTCTGCATAGTTCGTCCGCATATGATATAATTTCAACGCCTTGCAGTGGAGCTGAAAGTTAAGAGAGGTAGGTACAGGAGTGGCGACAGAAACTCCCTGTTTGACTCTACGGTGTTTTGAACAACTGACAACCACTCAAATAATTTACTATCTACCTCTTCAAATTTGTTGGCATTATGGACTGCAAGAGGGTGGCATGGCTCACCGTGTCAAAGGTTTTTGACAAGTTATTCGCCGCAAAGACCGTTCTTTCACAAGGCCTAAGCCTTGTGCGATCAGAGTGGTAATGACTGTTAGTGCTGTGGTGTTGTTCTGCATTTTACGGAATCCAAGTTAGTATTTGCCTGGTCAACTGGGGGAGGGGTAGAGCCTAGAGTGTCTTAGCGACTGGGGACAAGAGGTATATCGGTATGTTTAATGATGCCTCAATTGCGGATTTCCCAGGTTTTGGGATTGGAATTACTCTAACCACTGTCCAGTCATCGGGGGTATAGTGAGACTGTACTGATGATCTTTGCAACACCAGCAGGCGTAAAAAGTTTTTTTACAGCTATGAGATCATGAGGGTTGCAAACAATACTCGCTTCGTCTTAATCGGCTAAAAGCACGCTTTCAAGTCGGAATCGGTATTATCGGTAAACTTAATTGCAATCCGATTATCCTCTATCAAAACTTTTTAATTCCTGTGCTAAGGTTTCAGTTCTTCAAATGATCAAGCCATCGGTTTCGCTTGCCTTCATTTACCAACCTGATGATATCACGGTTCAGCTGGACCATCCTTGGATCATAAGGGTAGGTATTGCGGACCTTATCATACCCATCTGCTAACCCCACTGCTTCTGTTGGGAAGTGCGGCCCCCTCTACGGGTATTCTACCAGTAGGGATGAATCGAGTGGCAGCAGCGTTGAAAGTTACGCAATATTCCTCTCTGTTAGAGGGTGGATGAATATCTCTGAAGTGGCGGCCAATGAATTCCCTGAAGCCGGCCCAGTCTGATTTTTTCTGGTTTATGTACATACGGCGTTCAGAGACGAAGGAACTCGTTTAGTTGGTCCAGTTAAACGATTATGGGTAAGTGGTCTAAAGCTAGTTATGAAGTTAATCAAACCAGAACTTGCAATGGTAATGAAAGGACAACTGGCGCAATTACCCATAATCCAAGTAAAGGCATCGTTAAATAAAGTACAGAATATGGTCTCTTCAATCAGTACCGCTAACGATGCACCCCTTTGGGGGTGTTGCGTAATCCGAATACGAAGATGACGATGTCAAAGAAGATGATGTCGATGAAAATGTTGTCGATGAAGCCTTTCTAATCTGTTTTTTCTGGTTTATGCAAATACGGCTTTCATTTAGTTTATCGAGTTTAACGGTTATGGGCAGGTAGTCTAAAGCTAGAGACACAACTGCACGCCAGGTTACGCAGTTAATCAGACTAGGGCTTTCAATGATTATGCTAACAAAACTGGAGCAATTACATATAATCCAAGTAAAGGTATCGTTATATAAAGTGCAGAAGGTGGTCTCATCAATGCACCCCTTTGAGGAGTTGCATAATCCGACGATGAAGATGATGATGTCGAATTAGACGCTAAGTTTCGTCGTTGTTGACATCAATAAGGACGAATCTATAAAATTTATTTCTGTTAATTAGGAAAGTATGTTTGAATTATAGATATCCCTAAGAGGTATTTATATAGTGAGACTTGTTCTAGTAGATCAATCAGGGAATTCTTCAGTGAAATATGTGTAATTGAAATAAACACACTTATTGATATATAAGATATTGATCTATATCAAAAAGTGATTTCTTGCTATTATTCTTGAAGTTTACATTCTTAAACTATACCAATTAAGTCGATATCAACCAGTTTTCAAATAAACCAAGAAACGTATAATTATACCATGTTTGCCATCCTGAATTGAATATATACCAGAACATACGTCGATCTTGTATTTGGTGAATTGTATGCTAACTCTCTCACCCTAGGGTTCTCTAATCACGGTCTACTTTTTCCTTAATCCTCAGGTGCTGATGAACTGATTTTGATGAAATTTCCTTAAATCTGATTAACAATTTCTATAGGTCGGCCCTCTAGAAAGATGGCTTTGACTGATTTTCATAATAGCCTGCTTCACGGAAGACTTTCAGTGATGCTGACTATACTTTTTTAAATTTTTCGCCTGAAAATATTCAATACTTTTTATGAAAAAAATATTTGCTTACATTTGCACTTACAAGTTCTTGGAAATGTTTTCCAAAAAATTTAAGACCCAAATGTTACGAAGAAACTTATATAGATTTTCTAATATTTACTTGTACACTAAATTTTGTTCTCTATTCAAGGTTTGGTCCTTTTTCAAGTGTAAAGTTTTTTATACTGACGCCAGGAAAAAGGTTTTCTTGTCGAATATTTTTTCAATTTTATACATATTCTATACATGTGAGTAAAGAAAAGCACAAAAATAAGAAGAACATTTTAGTTTTTCTTCATCCTAGAAATTTAAAAACATAAATATCTTTCAATTACAAATTTATTTGTTCGGCTAGTCCGTAAACCACACATGGCGGTAAATCTTTAGTATCATCCTACCATATAAATTCTATATTATACAAACATATTTTTTGCTAAACGTCTGTAAACTTGGTCTTCGTATATTTTAAGTTGTCGTTGTCTTTAATTTGTTTTCACAAAATATTTTCAATTTCTTGAATTTAATCAAATTTCGAAGACTCAAAACTTTTGAAAGTTGTCGCTGACGTTGTCTGGAAAGTCAGGACACGTTAATTAAATTATTGTCTCAAAGTTGTCGTTTACATGGATTTTCATTTAAGTTTTGACAGGATGGTTTTTTTTAGTATTTTTAAACAAAAATTGTTATAAACAAATTAAGGGAATTAAATTATTTGCCAAGAGATTTGTGTTTTAAATTTGAATTGAATTAAGGTTATGTTAAACAAATATGAAAATTTTATTATAAATTAAGAAATATTGAAAAATTACCATATAAAAATTGAAACTTAAAAAAAAATCTTAAAAATTCTAGTAGTTGAGATGACTCAGCAGTTCGGGATGTCAATTTGAGATGACTCAGAAGTTTAATCAGTTTTCAAAGGCCCGCCCACTCAGTCGACTATTGTTTTCTTAAGGGTATTGGATATATGTAAAAATGTAGGTTCTACTAATATTTAATGTTACCTTAACCTCGCGATAAGTAGCAAGACGATATTGCAACATAACTGTACTCGCAGCATTGTTGTTTTTTGAAACAACAAACGATTTTGGATGGTCTTCAGGAAACTCATCCTCGAGCGAATTACGGCAAAGATTGAAATAAGTAAACTATCAATAAATACTTGTCTTTCCTCATTATCATATTGAATAAGATTTTAAATTAAAGATACTGATTTAAAAATCATTTGATTGCCGCACATCTTATAACGAGATGACTTAGCAACAGCTTAAGATGACTCAGCAGTTCGAGATCAGTTCGAGGTCTTGCAAAATTTTGCCAAGAGGTGCCATGATAAAAGATTATCCTCTTCGTTTCGAATATTATTGTCGTTTTCGAAGATTATTCTCTTCAAACAGATCAATTGTCTTCGATATAGGTTCCCAGTGATTGTCTGACCCGATTTCAACAGCTCAGAGTTCAAAACACAGCAAATACATTGCATTACTTTAACGTCATGGCTATTCGACCGGACTTTATAAATGACTTTTTGAACTTGGGTTTTTTTTATTTTAAAAGGAAGTAGGGTAGGCAGCCCATACCACCAGTAGCCGATGAATTTGTTCAATTTTCGTAAATACCACGATCATTAATTAAACTCGTAAAAATGAGTAGTCAAATCATTCAGTTGGAATTTGGGTGTTAAAGAGTTCGGCACCAACCAACTCTTAAACAAAAGACAAATAGAGAATAGGCAAGAAACAAATCAAAATCCAATTTATAGCAACAAAATACACAGTTTGAGAGAATAAAGAAATATAATCTCGAACATTATTGCAACGACACTATTATTTTTGTAAATATTGCGAATATTTTCCAACAAACAACTTTAGATTTTTATATATTTTTTAAAGAAAAATATTTTATAAAAAATTTTTCAAAGAAAAATTTTTGATAAAAAGTGTATTTTATAGAAAATTTTTCGATAGAAATATTTTTATATCAAAAAATTTTTGATAAAAATATTTGCTATAAAAAAAATTTTTGATTAAAAATTTTCTATAGAAAAATTTTTGATAAAAAAAATTTCAAGAGAAAAATTTTTGAAAAAAAAATTTCAAGAGAAAAATTTTTGAAAAAAAAAATTTCTAAATTTTGATAAAAAAATTTTCTATAGAAAATTTTTTGATAAAAAAAATTTCTATAGAAAAACTTTTGATACAAAAATTTTCTACAAAAAAATTTCTATAGAAAAATATTTGATTAAAAAATTTTCTGTAGAAAAATTTTTGATAAAAAAATTTTCTGTAGAAAAATTTTTGATAAAAAAATTTTCTATAGAAAAATTTTTGATAAAAAAATTTTTCAGTCGATGATCTACGCTTTTACTTACGGTTTATGAACATAATTCTGAAAAGTCGTGTTTGTAAATATAGTAATAATGCGAGGTTTTCGATCTGTCTAAATTGCGGATAATCCTCCTGAAGAGATGGCTTAACCAACCATCGAAACGCGTCGAGGAATTTGGTTTATCCGCAAACATTTTTTGCCTTTTTATCAATAAATTGGTCTGTTACATTAATAAATAAATGTAACAGATTTGGGATCAAATGCGAATACTCTTCTTTTTGAATAATATTTACATCCCGAATATTTTGTTATTTTTTAAAAAAATTTTCTTTAAAAAAATTTTTGATAAAAAAATTTTCTTTAGAAAAATTTTTGAAAAAATAAATTCTATAGAAAATTTTTTGAAAAAAAAATTCTATAGAAAAATTTTTGATAAAAAAATTTTCTATAGAAAAATTTTGATAAAAAAATTTTCTATAGAAAAATTTTTGATAAAAAAATTTTCTATAGAAAAATTTCCTATAGAAAAATTTTTGATATAAAAATTTTCTGTGAAAAATTTTCGATAGAAAAAATAAATTTTTGATAAAAATTTTTTTTCTTTATTAAAAATGTTTCTATAGAAAATTTTATTTATCAAAAATTTATTTTTTTTATCAAAAATTTTTCTATAGAAAATTTTTCTATCACAAATTTTTCTATATTTTTTTTTATCAAAATTTTCCATAGAAATATTCTATAGAAAAAATTTTTTTATAAAAAATTTTTGATAAAAAAATAAAGAAAAATTTTTGATAAAAAAAATTTTCTATGGAAAAATTTTTGATAAAAAAATTTGAATAGAAAAATTTTTTATATCAAAAAATTTTTTATAGAAAAATTTTTGATAAAAAAATTTTCTATAGCAAAATTTTTGATAAAAAAAATTTTCTATAGAAAAATTGTTGATAAAAAAATTTTCTATAGAAAAATTTTTGATAAGAAATTGTCTATAGAAAAATTTTTAATAAGAAATTTCCTTAGAAAAATTTTTGATACAAAAATTTTCTAGAGAAAAATTTTTGAAAAAAAAAAATTTTCTATAGAAAAATTTTTGATAAAAAAAACTTCTATAGCAAAATTTTTGATAAAAAAATTTTCTATAGAAAAATTTTTGATAAAAAAAATTTCTATAGAAAAATTTTTGACAAAAAAGTTTTCTATAGAAAAATTTTTGATAAAAAAATTTTCAAAAGAAAAATTTCTATAGAAAAATTTTTAATAAAAAAATTTTCTGTAGAAAAATTTTTGATAAAAAAAAATACAGAATTATTTTTGATAAAATAATTTTCTATAGAAAAATTTTTGATAAAAAAATACAGAAAAATTTTCGATAAAAACATTTTCTATAGAAAAATTTTTGATAAAATAATTTTCTATAGAAAAATTTTTGATAAAAAAATTTTCAATAGAAAAATTTTCTATAAAAAAGTTAAAAAAAAATTTCTATAGAAAAATTTTTTATAAAAACAATTTTTTATGGAAAAATTTTCTGTAGAAAAATTTTTGATGAAAAAATTTTGATAAAAAAATTTTCTATAGAAACATTTTTGATAAAAAAAATTTTCTATAGAAAAATTTTTGATAGAAAATTTTTTGAAAAAAAATTTCTATAGAATAATGATTGATAAAAACATTTTCTATAGAAAAATTTTTGATAAAAAAATTTTCTATAGAAAAATTTTTGATAAAAAAATTTTCTATAGAAAAATTTTTGATAAAACAATTTTCTATGGATAAATTTTGGTAAAAAAATTTTCTATGGACAAATTTTGATAAAAAAAAAATTCTATAGAAAAATTTTTGATAAAAAAAATTTTCTACAGAAAAATTTTAGATAAAAAAAAATTTCTACAGAAAAATTTTATTTAAAAATATTAAAAAAAATATGGAGTAGAAAAGAGTTTCTTTTTAAAACTTTAGAACCACACATTGACAAAAAAAAATACCTATTTTAGTTAAAAGTATAAAAAACGGCAACTCTGCCGATTATTTTTTGTGCTGTTCTGTTTGCGTCTACCTGTGATTATAATTCGTATATATTTGGTATAGAAAAGTGGAAATATTGTTTAGATTAAGAGACAAAAACCTACCCACTTAAAAGGCCTATATTTACAACCTATTAAGGTCAAAGGCATATTCTTCGATTATGTAGGCCAAGTTTTGAAAGATTTTCCTCAACTTGGTCTTTATATCGAAGCTTCGGACGTCCTCTTTTAATATCAGGGAAAGTCGTTTTATTCTAAATTAAGCTTTTTCATAGAATGTAATTATTTTTCCAGGAGTGGGTTACTAGCCCAACGTCCTTACCAATATTTTTTATCGTTTTTATGGGAGAGCTCGCTGCACATGTTAGATTAGTACATTAATGTTTGTTAACATAGTTTCCCGGGTGGTCTGTGGAGGTCTGTACTAACGTAGTTCCCCGGGTGATAACACGAGGAGGTCAGTGTCCACAGTTAAGATGCGGGCTTACCAAGCTAAGACCAATGACCTAAGACCCCTCACATCACCCCATCACATGTCAAAAATGACAAACCTTAGGAAATTTAGTTGCCAATTGGCAGAAACAGGAAATGTTCCATCCCTTAACATAAAAAGCCAACCTTGTACAATTCAAATTGAATAATTTTATATTATTATGCGAGAAATTAAAATCATTACTTTTTTCGGAACTTTAAAATAAATAATTTTTGTGTGAAAAATTGTGCAAATTTCAATTAGAAACAACTGAAAAAAAGCGTTGGGCACGTAATTTAAACACTGCAACTATTTGACGATAACCATCGGGAAGAACCACAATTTTTTTTATTTAATTTAAGTTTTTATAACTATTTCGTTGTGTTTTATTTTTTTGTGATTTAAGTCACGTGCATTTTATTCCATCATGATACAGTTTTGTGGTTTTTATTTTATTTTAAATAATGTTACATGAAAATGTAGCAAATGAAGGACGCGTGAGTTTATTTCTAACAACAGAGCGTTAAAGGAATGAAATCATTAAATGAGAGAGATATTTGATAGAGAAGATTTTTAGGAATGAGTATGAGAGAATTGAAATAACATAAGAAAGTGACATATATTAACATTTTAGTCTTATCTGTAAAATCCACTTCGAACAAAAGAACTCATTCCTTTACTCCCCTGCCCTCAATCCAACACATCATGCTCATTTTGTTTTTCTTTTTTTTTCGAATAAAAACATTGCGGTTTAGTTTATCAGCACAACCCGAGCAAGCAAATTCAGTTTATTCACCGCACAAGAATTACAACCAAAATTCAACCATAAGTTCGGAGGCATACTCGCAACTCGTAACCCGTAAATGTTAAATAGTTAAATTCGAACGTGTGACATGAACATACGAATTATTCTTTCCTCCTCAACTCGAACTCAAACATGCATTTTTAAAAGGATCATAAATATTTGAAAATGAAAAGAACGTTCAACTGAATTGACAAAACGACACCGAAATTAATGTCCTTCAGTGACAAAAGTTGGAATAGACCATTTTTTTTACTTTTTGCAAAAATAAACTAAATTTAAATATTGTCATGTGCATTATTTAGGTTAAATAGAGTTTTTATTTAATTTTGGTTCCGTGTCGGACACATTTGCTTAAATTTTTTGGTTCTTTTGCTAAATTTTATTAAACAATTTTTGTTGTATTTTGCAGACTTTAAAATCTAAAGAACAAAACGAAAATTTATACAAACATAATATTAAGACCTGGTGTTGGCCGTGTTATATAACGCTTGAATTTTGTGCAAAAGATTTTTATTTACCCTCCGTCAACTTCGTCAACGCCTGTTGTTGCTATACCATCTTTTCCACTGATCTTCAAGACTAAAATGTTTAATCTTTGTTTTATTCCGATCTCAACTTTAAAAAGGCGACTTTTTTTGTATTCCGCGGTGAATTCTATTGTTCATCTGTTATGAGTTGTGGGTGGCCTCGTAATTCAATATGAATGTGATAACCTGAAACCGCGTACTTGGTGGAGTCCCTATGAATATTGCTCAACGCTCAAGTACGAGGCTTTATCTAAAGGATCATGTATCTGCACTGTGAATAGCATTTTCCTTTAGATAAAGCCTCGTAATTGGCAATTCTTAAAGGCTTTTGTTGTAACATGGTGATTTCATCAATATATTCTCCCCCAAAATGTTCAATTACTGAAAATCATTACATGAAATCATTCAAATCTCAAATCTTTGGGACCTCGTTTCCTTGCACCCGGTGACTACAATGCTAAGCACACAATCTGGCGGTCGAGACTGATTACTTCAAAAAGTTAAGTCTTGTTCAATACAATTTCAAAAATTACTTTGTATGTGATATCAACCGGAGAACGCATTTGCTGACCCGGTGACCCAAACAAAATCCCGGATGTTATCGATTTTGGAAATTATCCAATCTGAATCCTCATTGGATTTACCCTCAGACCATTCACCTACCATTAAAACTCTTTTAATATCCGAAGAAATTCGATACCCGAGTGGAAATATATCATTTGCAAGCACAAACGTAAATTGGCTAAAATTTAAGAAAAATCTTAGCACCCACTGCACCCCTTCATACACCGGAAGACATTGTTTTTGTTAAAAAGGTTTATCAAAATTTGGGACATCAAACATTTAATTAAAAAGTTTTACTGTAGTGTATTGCACTAAGAATCCCAATTTATTACAATTATTTATTATTGTAATAAATAGTTTTTTGATAAAACCAAAAAATGTTGGTTTTGGTTTTGGTTTCCTCGACGCGTTTCGATGGTTGGTTAGACCATCTCATCAGGAGGATTGATTTTAGAAATTTCGAAAACAATATTAAATCGGCTGTTAATCATGCTAAATTAACTGCCAATCAACATGCTACATGAGCCCCCTGTCAACATGCTACATAAAATCCCCGACAACCTGTCGAACTAACCCCTAACACAACTCGACAACACCGTACTTTATTCCCAATCCATGTGCAATATTACTAACCCCACATTATGCAGTAGTAACCCCCCGAATAAGTCCCCTATTATTACACCGTCAACAGGTAACTATAACATCAGAAACAAACACCATTGTCCCCTTGCCATCATGCTACACTAACCCCCCCACAACATTATTTTCTATACAACATGCTGTTTTACCCCCGGCAAGATGCTGCATTGTTTCCCGAATACACGCCACATTACCCCCCAATCAATATACAACATCTCCACTCAGATAACACGCAGCAGTATCACCCTGACAAAAATCTATATCAACCCCACAACCCACCTTCCCCCTGCACAACAGTCCACATAAACCACTCTATCAAATTCAACTGGCCACAATTATACATCAGCATCATTCTGTATTATTCCAACGGCATCACGCTACATTATTCTCTCGTCGTCATATTGCATTACCCCCTGAACAACATGCTACACTAACCCAACGGCAACAAGCTCTATTATCCGCCTGGCATCATGTGTTCGACAGTCAACAACTTATTGATGTTATGTTTAGATAATCCCACCATGTTTAGATAATCCAAGCAACAGTTCCACTTGGGATATCAGCAGTATATTGTGCTCCTTTATCGGAGAAGCTCTTGTTTCCTTCTGCAGATAATGTGGTGAGGGAGCTTGTGATTGTTTAAAAGCAGTGTTTATATTTATTTCGCCATTGAAACGATAGTTTTAGAGGTAGACAAAAGGGTCCTTTAACCCTACAGCATCTCTTGGATATGTGCCCTTTTTATGACATAACGCTGGCTAACGATAAGGGTAATCTTTATGAAAACTGAAGGGTCTTAAGTGAGTGCTCCTTCTCAGATCACTGTTTGATCTCCTTTACTGTTTATTGCAACGAGAGGAAACGGGAGCCCTACAGAAATCCCAGAAAACAAACAAGAATCTCGGACGTCAAGGCAGTAAGTATTTTCCTAGGTATGTACTAGAGGAAACATATGCTGTGGTGTCAATGCAATCAAGGGATATTTAACAAGTACAAGAGTGATCTCAAACAGGCTAAAAAAAATATGGCAAGTGTATTGCCATTGATTCGCTAAATGAACTGTCTAGATAAATTGACGACTCATGAACAGAATCGAGTCTAGAGACACTTGAGCTACTTGTTAATACTCAATTTCATGGTAACCGGATCCCGGATGCAGTTTCAAGTTTACTAATCACTGAACATTGGGACTCTAGACCGAACATGTTAAAAAATAGGATAGTCACTATGGAGATATTAAGCTTGAGATATTAAGGAACACGTTCTTGCTGTAAAGATCGGTCGAAACGGATGGTATTATCTCTGCTATGCTTCCAAATTTCACCGATTTTTGTCTATTCATTCTAAAATGTATTTGCGTTAGCTCTCTAAATGGGGCCTTTATTCCCGGTAGATAGAGGGAGGTTAGGGTGATTTACATACCAAAAGCAGGAAAGGCTAGTCACTCTAAACCGAAAGGTTTTAGGCCAATCAGCCTGTCGTTTCTTCCTTTGAAAATACTCAAGCGACTGATTGACTTTCATTTAAGGATTTCGTTAGAAAAGCGCATCATAAGTAACGCTTAATTCTTCTTCTGTTATCTTAACTCTCAGTGGAGTATATGGCCTCATATGTTCGGATAGAATTGGTTTCATTCATCATAATGTTCGTGCATAAATAAGGCACCTCTGAAATCGTTGTACCTTGGAATAGTATATTCTGTAATGTTGTTTTTTTCCATGCTTAAAATATCGTAAGTGCTAAGTCGATGAGTCCAAGGACATAAGTCACGTTTGTATAACGAGTCGCTCGATCCGAGACAGATGCCCGTTTGCAGCCGCAACTAACATGTTGAACAGATGATGCATTTTCGAACTGTACCAAGTTCAATTATCTTAGACCCTTAGACCAAATATGTTTAAATGTCTCTAAGATAACGGGTAGGTTAGAGTTGGAATTGGATATAGTTTGGTTAGAGTAGGAATTTCATATACTTCTTATCTGGAAGCTTGATACGCCTGACAGCAGCTGCACCCCATTATATTCTAACGCTCAATATGCCTCTAAGGTAAATCTGTTGGGAGTGCACTTTAAGAAAAAGACCTGAATTCAAGAATTTTACACCGACTGCTTTCCTTGATATTGAGGGAACTTTCATTGCTTTGGTTATTGGCAGTGAACGTCATTAATAGAAGATTTGACCAAGTAGGAAGGAAGATTGTAGCTAGGGGTTATCGTCAGAAGCTAAATTCTTAGCCATCATTTTAGACAAGAAACCGCCATGCAAAAGGCATACGATAGAAAGAATAAAAAAGGGATTGAGCGCTTGCTACTTTTGCAGGGACTCGATAGGTAAGGCCTGGGGACTAAGCGCAATAGTTGTATATGGGATTTACGATATGCTCTAAACAAGGTATCTTTTCTAAGTCTTATAAGCAAAATTCAACGCTGTGCTAGCGTTAGTGCTAGTAATATTGTCCTTTTTTCCATTGAATCTGTTTATTAAGATAGTAGCGTCTGGAAGTCTGCTAAGATTGTATGAGTCAGGCATTCCTAAGTTTGGATAGTTAAGGCAAACTAATATACTAAACATAACAGACTACTTAGTCATAGAGTTGTTGTTAAGTTCAGAACTGGAAGACGCTTTCCCCGATAGAGTCAAATGGGAGGGGAATTGGGAATTATCTCAGAGACACTGAGATAATTCCGAATAACATTCCTATAAATAATTCGAGGACTTAGAATATGCTGATGACATATGTCTTCTAAGCCAAACTCAGGCCACCTTCAAGAAAATACTAACGCTATCACTGTTGAATCTCGGGCAGCTGGGCAGGAAATTAATATTTCCATGAAAAATATTATACCTGTAGGCTATGGCGCAAGCCCGTCAACACACATCAATATAGATAACGAGGTTATTAGATGTGAAGGTACCTTTAATTATCTTGGAAGTTTGGTAGCTACATTCGGCATTCTCGGAGCTATTTGGTAATCTCGGCATATATCAACAACAACCAAGTTACGAATATACATCACAAATGTCAAGTCCATCCTGTCTTACGGCTGCGAAACTTGGAACAGCACAAATGCCATCCAAAAGCACTTGCAAACCGTTTTAGTGCTCTTGCTAGAACTTGATGCGGAGTTTGCAAAGAAGTAAGCTCTTCCTAAAATGACATATGCTTAACATCTCGCAACAGAGTCCGATATAAAAGGATGAGTGAGGCTCTATCCTCCATTGGGAGTCAAGGATAACAGAAGAAGAAGAAAAAGGACGTGACAACCTATGTCGACATTCAGGCTGCACTTAGAGATCTGAAAGGACAAAACATCACATCCAAATTAGTTAGGAAATGCAGATAATCTCTGTTAGATGTATCATCTAGTTTCGAGATTAGACTATGTTGGGTTCCTGGACAATGTGACATCGCAGACAACGAAGTTGTTGACAAAACAACAAGACAAGGCCAAGCCAAGAATAAATACACTCGGTAAAAGAGATGGTTCCGCCTAAATGTCACTTCTACAGGAGTAATAAGTCTTGGATCAGCGAGGAAACTGCAAAGAACTGACGCAACTTGGCGGTCTGTAGAACGTCTAGGGCTTTATGGCCTAATTTGGATAAAGATCGATAAAAGTCATTGGATGGTCTTAGTAGATCCAATCTAAGGAAATACACAGACATGCTAACCGGCTACTGTGCTCTAAATTCTAGGCTAAACAGGCGGGATGAAGGAATTCAGAGCATCTGCAGACTGTGCGCAGACGATTTGATTTGTCCGCGCACAATTGAACACATTGGGATGCAAATGGGATGCAGTTGTTGCCTGAGTTTCCTGGTAATAGGTAATAGCTGTATTTAATTCCTACTCACACCTCCTCGTGGTACATCCTGGAAACCTGAGCAACCTAGTTTAAGATGCGGTAAACAACCCGAGTGGGATTCTAGGTGAGGGCTAACGGAGCTATCTTGGAGCCATTCCGACGCATTTGGTCTAAGGGTCTAAGATAATTGTACTTGGTAAAGTACGACACTGTAGCTTATGTTCAACATGTTAGTTGCGGCTGCAAGCGCGCGTCTGTCTCGGATCGAGCGGCTCAGTTTATAAACGTGGCTCTTGTCTTTGGACTCATGGCACAAGGATTTTGGAGGTGCCTAATCTATGCAAGAACATCCTGATGAATGAAACCAATTGAGGCCCTATGCTCCACTGGGAGTCAAGCATAACAAAAGAAGTTGAGGACATCCCCTGTCACTGTTGCTTCAGAATCAGAGACTAAAATTTCTAGGTAGCAGATTCCACAAGGAACTTCAGGATATCAGATAGATAGGAATCTACTTTTCTACTTTATATTACCTCTACTATCTACTTCGTATATCTCCCTGTTATATGTATCTCTATTAATGAAGGATCATGATAGACCTATGGTCTCGAAGTGTTGTTGTCATTATTATGTCATTTGACATCATCTTTCTAACCTAACCTTACCTCGTGCTTTCCAATCAGTGTTCTAATAGAATTCGGAGACTATATAGCGACTTTCCTATTTTGGTTCTATGTCAACTAAAACTCTTTGGTCTTTAAAAATCTAAATTTTTTGTTCGATTTTGCATGTCTTTAAAAACTTAATATGATATTTAATATACATGGAAGTTCTACAAAATTAACGATATCTCATTTAAATTCAAACTACACAAATATTTTAGCTTTAAACTCATGAATATTTCCCATTATTTAACTTCATTTGTTTTCTCCTAATATCAATATGCGGTTTATTCCGCCTTCCATTTAATTTATTCATTCCAACACCAAAAGCCAACAAATTGTACCACCACAGACATTCATAAACCCAATCCCACAAGAAACAGCAGCGAGACTAGGAGGGAGTCTCCTCTGGTACGAGTATAATGTGTGAAACATTTACAATTATGGCAACCATTTCCGTCACAGACTCATATACAAAATTTGCAAATGAACAAACACACACATCCAGACAAACATAACTTATGTTTTAAAAAGTAAAAGCAACATTTCCATTGTGTCAGTTTTGAAACAGTTAACACACTTACACACACATATATACACAGACAAATATCCTGTTAATCACGCTCACATACCCACGTACATATGTTTCCAAATATTCAGTTAAATTTATTGTTGAAAAAACGCCATTTTTGGCAAAAGTTTTTATGGGTTTTTTTCTGTTTCATTATTGTTCTTTTATTGCCTCAAGTAAGCCGGCATATGTGGGGCCGCCAGAAAAGCTCTTTACTTTCAACGAAATAACAACAAACAAATTTTACTGCAAATATTTAAAATTTGTAAGTGTTTGTCAAAATATTTTGTTAAAATTTAAAAATACTATTAACTTTTACTGCATTGCACAATGGCTTGAAAAAAAAGAAATGGTGGCATTTTTACGTTTTTTTAAGAAAAAGTCTAGTTTATAGAAAACTTTCTTTGTAAAACGGGGTCTTTAATCCACAAACTAACAATCATCCATGATTTCTGGATCACGAGGTAGTAGTTACAGCCTTTGAGCGATAAAGATTTCAAATTTCCCCATCATCGTTATCTTTTAAATCTCATCAACGTCTAGGGGGAACAGAAAAAGATAAGACCCTAATATCTTTCAGATACTCTCTATCAAAGTAACCGAATAAGTACAAAGGCTCCTCACAAGGCTTGCGTTGAAAAGAGCCCCAAAGCTTAAAATCGTATTAGAAAAAAACGTCACTCTTGTGTAACATCATTTGAATTTCATACATTAGCAAGCACTTGGATTTAACAAGACTCGTGCTTATGACCTCCATCAACAAACTTCAAAGCTGTGAACTTTTCTGCATTGCGGCAGTTCGTCGTGCGGGAGTTTATGTGCTCTATACGCCAAAAATTCATTTGTAGAAAATCGATCTTGAAACTTTAACATCATTTGGCGTATAGAGCAAAATAGTAGAAAAAAAATCTGTTTTGAAGGATATAGAACAAAACAGATACTATTTATCTCAAAAACTAGACGAGATAGCAGAAAATGGATTACAGATTTAAAAAATTTAGGGTCGAAAACATAAAGTGGCATCATTAACAAGATCACGCCGGCGTGTACCACCGGTGGCTCGCACAGAATTGTCTCATCGGGCGGCGCGTACCACCGGTGGCTCGCATATGACTGTATGGGCGCGAAATAGGAATTGCAGTGCCGGCGTGAACGTGTAAGTTTCTGGTTTGTTGGCGTAGACGAGCGACTTCACATATCCCCAAAGAAAATAATCCAGTGGTGTTAAATCGCACGATCTTGGTGGCCAATTGACAGGTCCATTCCGCGAAATTATGCGCTCATCGAATGTTTCCTTCAATAAATCAATTGTGACGTGCGCTGTGTGGCATGTAGCGTCGTCTTGTTGGAACCACAACTCATCCACATTCATGCCATCCAATTGAGGAACAAAATAGTCGGTTATCATGGCTCTATACCGGTCTCCATTTATGGTAACTGACTCTCCAGCATTATTTCGGAAGAAGTATGGCCCAATGACTCCACCAGCCCATAGAGCACACCAAACAGTCAGTTTTTGTGGATGTAATGGCGTCTCAAGGGTCTCATGTGGATTCTCTTCACTCCAAATGCGGCAATTTTGCTTTTTGACGTAGCCATTCAACCAAAAATGAGCCTCATCACTGAACAAAATTTTGCGATGAAAATCAGAATCGAGATCAATCTCATTTTCGGTCCATACACCAAAATCACGACGCATTGCATGGTCTTGCGGCTTTAATTCTTGCACAAGCTGGATCTTGTAAGGTCGCAAGCCAAGATCTTTGCGCAAAATCTTCCATAAAGTTGATGGACAAAGCTCCAATTGCTGTGCACGGTGGCGAATCGATTCATTGGGCTCCTCTTCAACACTTTGCTCTACAGCGGCAATTGTTTCTTCGGTGCGCACTGTTCGACGTCGCTGCGGATGCGTATTATCACATAGAGTAAACGTAGTGCGAAAACGATCCATGGTTAACCGAATTAATTGCTCTGATGGACGATTATGTCGACCATAAAATGGACGGAGCTTGCGGTAAACTTCGCGAACTGAACCATTATTTTCGAAATAAATTTGCACGATTTGCAAGCGTTGTTCTTTTGTCAACCTGTTCATGATGAAATGGCAAACCAAACTAAATATTAATCACTTGACAGCTGACAAAATGGCCGCCAGTTAAAAAAGTGATGCCAACTTAAAGTTCTATACCTCAATAAAAAACACCCGATATATTGTTTTAAGATATACGAATTTTTATAAAAAAAAGTCGGTTGCAGAAATAAGTTTATAGTATATTAGCTCCTTATCCATTATAAAGAATATTATATAGAATATATAAGAATATAAAAGATATTTTCAGTAGCTTTTGTTTGATACCAAAAAAGTTAATATCGGATATAAACTTCTAAAGTTATACCGTATTATTCTTGAAATTTAAAAAGCCCATAACTCTTAAACTATTAGAGATCACACTAAAATTTTTCTATAAAGTTTTTTTGATATAGACATACCATCAGGTATAGGAAAACCGTTGATTTCGGAGGTTAATTTATAAAATGAATTTATGTCATTTTTATCAAAATTTAAATTGTTATTTTGTCCATCTTATAAACGCGATATTGGCACCACTCATAAACAGGTGTTTTGAAATGTAGCTGCCGTCTTAAATGTAGCTGCCGTCCCCAAAATAATTAATTAGCTGACTACGAGGCGACGATTGAAGCCAACGACTTTTGTAGTCGGTGTTCGTGTAGCCTGCTGTTGTCTATGTGTTTAATGCATAAGGCCTTTATGCATTAAACACATAGACAACAGCAGGCTACGGGCTACAACCTATCAAAATTAGAATATATGCATTCAAATAGAAATAAATTTTTTAGAGTCGACACGGCTACACGACTACCGACCACCGTTGTAGCTGTAGCCAAAATTAAACTATTTTCTATTTTTGTTGGCGACAATTAAAGATTTAGTGCTCTCAACACCATATAATATTGAAATAAATGAGTGATTTAAACCACTTAAATTTATTTACCACAAATATAATGGGGAGAATTTATGTAAACAATTTACATACTTATAAAATATTTATATATTTAATGTATATAATAAAATCTAATAAAATATTATGTAAAAATGTATATTTATATAACTCTAACTCAATGGAAGTAATATTTTAAAAAGTTATTTTTTAAACTGTCTAACTCACACGCTACGTGTGCTAGAGCTATGTAGTTCATGTTATATAAAAGCCCAGTATGTCCTTTATAAAATTCATTATATAAAAGAGCATACTTATATCTATATTGTTTTAAGATATACGAATTTTTATAAAAAAAAGTCGGTTGCAGAAATAAGTTTATAGTATATTAGCTCCTTATCCATTATAAAGAATATTATACAGAATATATAAGAATATAAAAGATATTTTCAGTAGCTTTTGTTTGATACCAAAAAAGTTAATATCGGATATAAACTTCTAAAGTTATACCGTATTATTCTTGAAATTTAAAAAGCCCATAACTCTTAAACTATTAGAGATCACACCAAAATCTTTCTATAAATTTTTTTTGATATAGACATACCATCAGGTACAGGAAAACCGTTGATTTCGGAGGTTTATTAATAAAATGAATTTATGTCGTTTTTATCAAAATTGAAATTGTTATTTTGTCCATCTAATAAACGCGGCACCACTCATAAACAGGTGTTTTGAAATGTAGCTGCCGTCTTAAATGTAGCTGCCGTCCCCAAAATAATTAATTAGCTGACTACGAAGCGACGATTGCAGCCAACGACTTTTGTAGTCGGTGTTCGTGTAGCCTGCTGTTGTCTATGTGTTTAATGCATAAGGCCTTTATGCATTAAACACATAGACAACAGCAGGCTACGGGCTACAACCTATCAAAATTAGAATACATGCACTCAAATAGAAATAAATTTTTCAGAGTCGACACGGCTACACGACTACCGACCACCGTTGTAGCTGTAGCCAAAATTAAACTATTTTCTATTTTTGTTGGCGACAATAAAAGATTTAGTGCTCTCAACACCATATAATATTGAAATAAATGAGCGATTTAAACCACTTAAATTTATTTACCACAAATATAATGGGGAGAATTTATGTAAACAATTTACATACTTATAAAATATTTATATATTTAATGTATATAATAATATCTAATAAAATATTATGGAAAAATTTATATTTATATAACTCTAACTCAATAGAAGTAAAATTTTAAAAAGTTATTTTTTAAACTGTCTAACTCACACGCTACGTGTGCTAGAGCTACGTAGTTCATGTTATATAAAAGCCCAGTATGTCCTTTATAAAATTCATGATGTAAAAGAGCATACTTATATCTATATTGTTTTAAGATATACGAATTTTTATAAAAAAAAGTCGGTTGCAGAAATAAGTTTATAGTATATTAGCTCCTTATCCATTATAAAGAATATTATACAGAATATATAAGAATATAAAATATATTTTCAGTAGCTTTTGTTTGATACCAAAAAAATTAATATCGGATATAAACTTCTAAAGTTATACCGTATTATTCTTGAAATTTAAAAAGCCCATAACTCTTGAACTATTAGAGATCACACCAAAATCTTTCTATAATTTTTTTTTTGATATAGACATACCATCAGGTACAGAAAAACCGTTGATTTCGGAGGTTAATTAATAAAATGAATTTATGTCGTTTTTATCAAAATTTAAATTGTTATTTTGTCCATCTTATAAACGCGATATTGGCACCACTCATAAACAGGTGTTTCGAAATGTAGCTGCCATCTTAAATGTAGCTGCCGTCCGCAAAATAATTAAGTAGCTGACTACGAGGCGACGATTGCAGCCAACGACTTTTGTAGTCGGTGTTCGTGTAGCTTGCTGTTGTCTATGTGTTTAATGCACTAGGTGCCACAGGCAACTTAAATTTGTTTGCTTATTCTTAAGCTCTTTCCTTCCCATTGTGCTTTTACGCTCAAAATAATTTCCTTCCAAATTTGTGCAAATGTTTTAAATGATGACGATGTGTGTGTTGTAATGTCAGAGTATTTGAATTTTATTAACAATTTCATTTTATTTATATACATTTTCCTTTATTTTCAGGATAATTTATTTTCTTTGATGGGCAATTTTCATAATTTTAATGGTAAGTAACGAACAAAAAAAACTTTTACTTTTGGCATTTGAAAAAGGTGTATTTTGTTAACCCTTTAACTGTTTATGTGGTTATGAAGATCAAATGAAAGAATTTGTATTTAAAATGAGTTCACATACATACACATATATACAAATGTATATCAAATGAAAGCTACTTAAAAGCTACTTACATAGATCAGTTTTGACATAAGAACGTTTTTGTGAAAAATTCCATTTTTTTAATAGTTTAATAATGGGTTAGTATTAGTATAATACTAAGTACTCTTTTGAAAGATATTTTAGACCACATTTAAATTATATACGTTTTATTATAATTACTTCATAAATGCCAACGATATACTATATTGATCTATAATTATCTGCTTTAAAGGACTACAACTCCTAAACCAAAAGTTTTTAACACATAAAGAGCTTTTTTATGAAAACTGTTTCAATAATATGATTATTTTTAAAGCTTAAAGGGTTTGCTACTTAAACTGTTGGCCCTAACTATAATTTTTTCGAGATAAAAATATTTTTTATGAAAAAAAAATATTTTTTTAAAATCACACAATAGGTTAAATGTTAGTATGATACTAAGTAAGGTAAGCATATTTAAATTATGTACGTTTTATTAATGTCAGTTCATAAATGTCAGATATATAGATTTATATTTTTCAGCTTTAAAGATCTATAACTCCTTAACCAAAATCTCATGACCCATAAAAAAAGCTTTTAAATGAAATCGGTTTAATACTATATTAATTTATATTAAATGAAATATTGAAGGGGTTGCTACTTAAACTACAAAATAAAATGTTGATAACCCTTACATCGATTGGTTTTCGAGATAAGGAAGTTTTTATTAAAAAAAAAAACAGTATAAAAATAACTTTTTTTAAAATAGTCCCATAATAGATAAGTGTTAGTCTGGTACCTATTTGAAAGAAATTTTAGATCACATTCAGATAATCTACGTTTTATAATAGTCGGTTTATAAATAAGAGATATAGATATATATATATATATTGATTTCTATTTTTGAGCTTTAATGGTTTAGAACTCAAAAAGCTCATAATATATAAAAGAGCTTTAAAATGGAAACTATTGACAGAGCTTTAACAATCGATATGACTTTTATAGTACGATTTGTCTTTTGTCTTAAAATATGACTCTAGGTAGTAGATTTCATGAGAATCTTCAGGATAAACTGACCGATGTTGTAGGTTTTACAATGGGTGGCTTATATAGATCTTTATCTTTTTATCGTAACACAATATTACCCCTTCTTTTACTACTACTCTTAATAATTATTTTAATTATTTTTTTGAGTATATCTCTCTATTAAGGATGAATCACAATGGTCCCAAGGGTCTCCAACCTAACCTTACCTAAAATATGCCTTAATTTCGATGCTTGCCTTTATTGACTCTAAATTTATTTTCATCGAGAATTGAGGTCTAAGAACAGGTTGTTAGGGTCAGATCTACTGTTGCTTCTTTCTACGCTTTATGCACCATATTTTTAAATTTAATTTTTTGAAAACCAATTATATTAAATTACCTTTTACTAAAGTACCTTTTATTAAAGTGTTTTAAATACCCTTTAAGAAAAAACCTTTTATTAAAGTACCTTTTACTTAAATTGCCTTTTATTAAAATGCCTTTTACTAAAGTATGTTTTGTTAAAGTACCTTTTATTAAAGTAACTTCTATGAAAGTGCTTTTAATTAAAGTATCTTTTATTTGAGTACCTTTTATTAAAGTATCTTTTATTTGAGTACCTTTTATTAAAGTATTTTTTATTAAAGTACCTTTTATTAAAGTACCTTTTATTAACGTACCTTTTATTAAAGTGCCTTTTATTAAAGTACCTTTAATTCAAACACATTTTTTTAAAGTACTTATTATTAAAGTACCTTTTATTGTTCCCTTTATTAAAGTACCTTTTATTAAAGCACTTTTTATTAAAGTACCTTTTATTAAAGTACCTTTTATTTAAATACCTTTTAAAATCACCTTTTATTAAAGTTCCTTTTATTAAAGTACCTTTTGTTAAAGTACCTTTTATTAAAGTATCTTTTGTTAAAGAAGCTTTTACTAAAGAACCTTTTGTTAAAGTACCTTTTATTAAAGTAACTTCTATGAAAGTGCTTTTTATTAAAGTATCTTTTATTTGAGTACCTTTTATTAAAGTATCTTTTATTTGAGTACCTTTTATTAAAGTACCTTTTATTAAAGTACCTTTTATTAAAGTACCTTTTATTAACGTACCTTTTATTAAAGTACCTTTAATTCAAATACATTTTTTTAAAGTACTTATTATTAAAGTACCTTTTATTAAAGTACCTTTTATTAAAGCACTTTTTATTAAAGTACCTTTTATTAAAGTACCTTTTATTTAAATACCTTTTAAAATCACCTTTTATTAAAGAACCTTTTATTTAAATACCTTTTAAAATCACCTTTTATTAAAGTACCTTTTATTAAAGTACCTTTTATTAAAGTATTTTTTATTAAAGTACCTCTTATTAAAGTACCTTTAATTCAAATACATTTTTTTAAAGTACTTATTATTAAAGTACCTTTTATTAAAGTACCTTTTATTAAAGCACTTTTTATTAAAGTACCTTTTATTAAAGTACCTTTTATTTGAATACCTTTTAAAATCACCTTTTATTAAAGTACCTTTTATTAAAGTACCTTTTGTTAAAGTTCCTTTTATTAAAGTACCTTTTGTTAAAGTGCATTTTATTAAAGCACCTTTTATTAAAGCTCCTTATATTAAAGTACCTTTTATTAAAGTACCTTTTATTAATGTACCTTTTATTAAAATACCTTTTATTAAAGTACCTTTTTTAAAGTACCTTTTTTAAAGTATCTTTTAATAAAGTACCTTTTATTAAATCACCTTTTATTAAAGTACCTTTCATTAAAGTATCTTTTATTAAAGTACCTTTTATTAAAGTACCTTTTATTGAAGTACCTTTCATTAAAGTACCTTTTTTAAAGAACCTTTTATTAAAGCACTTTGTATTAAAGTACCTTTAATAAAAGTACATTTTATTAAATTACCTTTTATTACAGAACCTTTTATTAAAGTACCTTTTATTAAAGTGCCTTTTAATAAAGTACCTTTTATTAAAGTAATGTACCTTTAATAAAAGTACCTTTTGTTAAATTACTTTTTATTACAGTACCTTTTATTAAAGTATCTTTTATTAAAGTACCTTTTATTAAAGTGCCTTTTAATAAAGTACCTTTTATTAAAGTAGCTTTTAATAAAGTACCTTTAATACAAGTATATTTTATTAAAGTACCTTTTATCAGAGTACATTTTATTAAGTGCTGTATGTACATTTATTAAAGTACATTTTATAAGTGCCTTTTAATAAAGTATCTTTTATTTAAGTACCTTTTTTTAAAATACATTTTGTTAAAGTACTTATTATTAAAGTAGCTTTTATTAATACGTTTGGGCATAGAATTAAAGCTATTGCTGAGAAGATGAAGTCATATACAATTCGGAAAGTTCAGATCGTCATAAAAACTTAAGTCTTGATATATCTCGCAGCATTAACCTGCTCAGACTCTACCAGTTCCGTTCCGCCCTATTTGATCCTTCTTCTTTACGATCATAATGCAAATTAAAAACATGTTCGATAATTTTACCTTAAAAACCTCGTGTTGTCTATGTTCACTAGGTACACGATAATAAGTATTTTATATTTTATATGGGGGACAAAAATTCCCTTCGACCCTACGATATTTTGTAAAAATTTTCTTAAATTAATAAAACAGACTGTTAACTACCTTCCAATAAACCTTTTAATATATTTCTTAACGTAAAGAAATTAAAAAGGTAAAATAAGAGCCAGCTCCCTGAAGAATCTGCAAAAGAAGACGCCGATTTAGTATAAAGCCAATAGATAAAGAATTTTTATTAACTTACCGCCACTACCGAACCAAAGGAAACATTAAAGAAATTCAATCCCGTCAAGTTAAAGGCATTACGATTGGTCGTAATCGAAAGAGTAACTAATTTCATCAGATGGACATTTTTGGAAGTTTTTGAAGAGCGTTCAACTATACTTTCCCAATTGGATTCGTAATACATGCTGCTTAATTTATCGGTCTGCAAGCAAATACATATTTTTTTAATATAACAAATTATTTTAAAGACCTAATACCTACAGTATCCTTAACAGTAGAACCCACTTGACCAAAGGCCAAAAGTTCCTGAACCTTACCAATAGCCCAAAATATATAACCAATACTGGTGCTGGGACTCTGAATATATAAAGAAACTAAAATTATAAAATTTATTTAATGTATCCAGATCCAACTTACAGTATAGACTTTAAAACCCAAAACGCACAACGATACGGCACTAAACGCAAACATGATAAAGATGCGAAATGAAAACTCTTCTTGCATCTCCTGAGCAAATTTGTTCAAATTGATATTTTCCTTCAAAGTTTCCAACAAAACTCGTTCATATTTCTCGGCTATATTCGAATTATCGCTACTTTTTAAAATCGCATCCACCTTCTTGCTCAAAGTCTTACGCAATAATAGATAACGACCATTAAGATGATACGAAAAACATCCTAAGCTGTTGCCCTCTCCGATCATTACAGAGACCACTAACATACCTATCCAAGCATTGGTCAGTATTAGTATAAAGTAGAGGATAAAACTATTCTCGTACTCAAAGAATGGTATCATCTTGTACATAAGTTCTCTCTGATTAGTTACCAGGTGCTCAACGGCTGCGTACAGGTAAACAACAAGCGCTGTAAAATAGAGTCCCGAAAAAGTTAAAACGGGCCACATTTGACGCTCTATTTTCTTAAATAGCTGGGGATTTTCAGATCTAGATATCAGTAATATTTGATAAGAAATAGTATTAGTATTAGTCTATATCTTAATCTATGTCTTAGTCTGTGTTTTAGCCTATGTTTTGGTCTATGACATGGTTTATGTCTTAGTGTATATCTTAGTATATGTCTTAACCCTGTAGGAGATTGAGTGTCAATTGTCTAAAAGTTAATAGTAATTTTCTACTACAGCAGGTACTAGTGCAAACGGAGTTGAAACTTTAGTAGAAAAGTACTAGTTCTCGAAGTGGTTTCAGTGCACCACTTGCAGATCGATAGAATTTTGTTTAATGGAACAAAAATTCGTCTATATCTGTTTTGGTACTGCTTTTAAAATTTATTTAAGTATATTTTCTTCTATTTATATATTTAAGAATAAAATACTTAAATACAAAACGTAATTTTATTCATCGGCTTTTCTCTTTTAAACAACATTAAAAAAATTTTGTTATAAAATAAATAACTTGGCAAGCCTACGACAATTTTGTATTTTTGTATTGAAGTTTGGTTTTTTTATTGAGGTATAGAACTTTAAGTTGGCATCACCTTCTTAACTGGCGGCCATTTTGTCAGCTGTCAAGTGATTAATATTTAGTTTGGTTTGCCATTTCATCATGAACAGGTTGACAAAAGAACAACGCTTGCAAATCGTGCAAATTTATTTCGAAAATAATGGTTCAGCTCGCGAAGTTTATCGCAAGCTCCGTCCATTTTATGGTCGACATAATCGTCCATCAGAGCAATTAATTCGGTTAACCATGGATCGTTTTCGCACTACGTTTACTCTATGTGATAATACGCATCCGCAGCGACGTCGAACAGTGCGCACCGAAGAAACAATTGCCGCTGTAGAGCAAAATGTTGAAGAGGACCCGAATGAATCGATTCGCCACCGTGCACAGCAATTGGAGCTTTGTCCATCAACTTTATGGAAGATTTTGCGCAAAGATCTTGGCTTGCGACCTTACAAGATCCAGCTTGTGCAAGAATTAAAGCCGCGAGACCATGCAATGCGTCGTGATTTTGGTGTATGGGCCGAAAATGAGATTGATCTCGATGCTGATTTTTATCGCAAAATTTTGTTCAGTGATGAGGCTCATTTTTGGTTGAATGGCTACGTCAACAAGCAAAATTGCCGCATTTGGAGTGAAGAGAATCCACATGAGACCCTTGAGACGCCATTACATCCACAAAAACTGACTGTTTCGTGTGCTCTATGGGCTGGTGGAGTCATTGGGCCGTACTTCTTCCGAAATAATGCTGGAGAGTCAGTTACCATAAATGGAGACCGGTATAGAGCCATGATAACCGACTATTTTGTTCCCCAATTGGATGGCGGTTCCAACAAGACGGCGCTACATGCCACACAGCGCATGTCACAATTGATTTATTGAAGGAAACATTCGATGAACGCATAATTTCGCAGAATGGACCTGTCAATTGGCCACCAAGATCGTGCGATTTGACACCACTGGATTATTTTCTTTGGGGATATGTGAAGTCGCTCGTCTACGCCAACAAACCAGAAACGTTAGGGGACTTGGAAGCCAACATTCGTGGCGTTATTGCCAACATACGGCCCCATATGCTCGAAAAAGTAGTTGAAAATTGGACCTGTAGAATTGGCTTTATTCGAGCCAGCCGCGGCGGCCACATGCCCGAAATCATATTTAAACATTAATGGCATAAAATTATCCTTCCAATAAAGCCAAATTGATGGACATTAAAACGATTTTCTTGTGTTTTATTTCAATTCGAAGTTCTATACCTCTAAAAAAACACCCATTATAAAAAACAATAAAAAAATAGAAAATATTAAAAAAATCAAAATAAAAATGAATTTAACGTTGAAGGTACGCATGGAAAGTAGAATCTCAAAAAAGAAATAATAGGTATTGAGGCCCTATGCTCCATTGGGAGCCAAGGATAACAGAAGAATAGGTATGTACAAAAAAATGTAATCTTAAATCCAGCGCGTAATCGTAAAATTCTGCATACTCATGTTTAATTATTTAGATGCTATTGCTGTATTTACCGATGGTCCCGATATCGTATTGAGAAAAGCCTTGCAACTACAAAAGACCAACCAACCGTTTGGGAAAATTAGCAAAAGAAAATATGGAAAGCAATGAAGACCTAAATCGCATGATTAAATTTAATATTTTTTTTTAATTAATCTAATAAATAAAACTATTGAAAAATTTATAATTAAGGGTAATTTTTATTAGGAGAACAAAGGAAAAAGGGACCACAATATGGGGACTTTTTACATACATTAGTACTAGTATTAAACTGGTTCCATTGCAACTAATTGTACCAAAATGTACTAGTGCACTACTAGAACCTATGGTACTAGTAATTTTCTAAACACACTCAATGCTAATTTGAACATTAAGATGGTATAGGAAAGTTTACAGTTGGGAACTAGTACTGGTACTTTTGGTACTAGTTAAGTACTAGTAAAGTACTAGTTTGATCTCCGACAGGGAAGCTATGCCTTAGTATATGTCTTAGTATAATTCATGTTATATCATTTTCACTTACCTTTCTATATAAATTTCACCATAAAATTTCTTTAGCAGCTGCTTATATTCCGCTTTCCTCAGACCCGTGACAAAAGCTCGCAAATGTATTTCAACTAAAATCATATAAGTCGGTACTCCCGTCAACATTTCATCCAGATCATTGGAATAAGCCCTTAAATAACGAATTTCTGCATCATTCGTTATTGTAAAAATCATAAAGCCAAGAAACCAAAAGAAACGATCCAACAAATGACACCAATGCGGTAAATCGTCTTCCAGCGGCCAAACGATTGTGTTAAACCAACGAGACATTTTCAGAGTCCAATTTAAGGGAGCAGGTTTGCCGTTAGCCAAGCGTGGCCTATAGAAAATGTCGAGCATTTTGTTAGGTTACGTTTTTGTGTTTAAGTCCACGAAATTATGGAATATGAAAATTTTTTGAGAAAACTTGAGCATTTTATAGAAGATTTTCGTGTTTTGGTGGAAAATTATTGATGTTAAAAATTTATAGATTTTTATTATTTATTTGAAATTTGTTTTAAACTTTAGCAGTTTGAAAAAAGTTTTCCTAATTGAGTTATTATTTTGTTAAGACTTTGTTACTGTTTATACACAATAAATTAGTTATAATTGACTAAAATTAGTAAGTTATTAAGTTGTTTTTAGGGGATGTTTCTTTGTTTATGTATTTAAGGTTATTTTGTTAACTTTACACAATATTTTTCTGTATGTCCCTTAAGGCGTCATGCTCTAATGTGTTGACATATTTTTCTTCAGAAATCTAATTTATCTCAATAAAAATTTCTTTTTAATAATGTCCTGGACATTAAGTTCTAATTTGTTGAAGCAAAAGTTTTTTTTTATTAGATAATTAAACAACATAAATATTTACTTGGTGACATTAGAAATTTATCGTATATATACGAGTAGAGTCTAATGAAAAGGTTTTAATTTAGCTTAAAAATAATATTAAAATAAGAAAGAAAGTGCTATGGTCGTTCAAGCCCGACCATACGATACCCTTCACCACTGATGTCAAAGGGATATTTTTCCTGTATAAAGACAAATATTTGCTAAATTTTGCCATCATACAAACATTTTCTCAAAACTTATGTATATGTATATTTACGCTGTTTCCGTCATTTGGACTTCAATGAGAGCTATGGTCAAATGTGGACCGATTATCTCGAAATTTGGCAAGTTGATTACAGTTGTTACAAAAATTATGTATGTAAGAAATAAAATTCTCAGTGATTTTTGTCTCTATAGTGAGTTTTGACAGAAGAGTTTGTATGGGAGCTATGGTCAAATTTGGACCGATTTCAACGAAATTTGGTACAGTGATTTTGTTTTACATAAACAGTATTTGTTTTAATTTTCATGAAAAAATATTGATATTTGTGGCCAATATATTAATTCCGGGAAGTAGGACCTATGGGAGGTACCATAAATAATGGACCGATTTTGACCAATTTCAATAGCCATGGTCACACTGTCAACAATCTGTGCCAAATTTCATCAAATTATTACATGGGGGTCCAGCCAGCCGTCCAGTCAGACGGACTAACGGAAGGACGGACTGACATCGCTGAATCGACTCAGAAAGTGATTCTAAGCCTATTGGTATACTTAAAGGTGGGTCATAGACAAATATTTCTATGCGTTATATACATCAGCACAAGCTTATAATACCATTTCCACCTATGGCGGTGAAGGGTATAAACACGAAAAAACGTTACATAAGTTTTCTTCCAAATGTTTTATTTAGTCCAAATAAGCAAAGGCTAGGAGTTCATACGGTCTAATGTTGCAAACCAAATTATTAATTACAGTCTTCATAGTGGGCCTTGACTTAGTGCAAATGTTAATTAACCCTATGTGCACAGCGCCCTATTTTTAAACGGTTTTTTTTTGACCAGTTTTGAGTACAAAAAATGTTTTTTTTAGTGGAAAACGGAGCACAGTTCCCCAAAATTAGATCGTTTAGATATCTCAAAAATAATATTATTTTTTATTTTCGTACTCAAGAAAAACCTATAATTTATGCCATCAAACAAAACAGGTACAAGTTTTATTAACCCTTTCGCTACAAAATTTACTGGGTGGTTAAAAAATTCTGATTTTTTGGATATCTACTATTTTCGATCCCGGGAACAATATTAAATATTCAGTTTTTAAAACTTTTTACCAAAAACGTGTTTTTTGGAATGTATCCATATGAGTTTTTGTATTTATGGGTCCACAGCACATACAACAATATTCGGCTGTGCCGAATCTTATATACCCACCATCAAGTTGTATTGTAGCCAAATGTTGACCGATTGTAACAAAACTTTCCACACTGGCTGGTATTTATATAAAGCTTATTATTTGGTGGCCATAGCTGTCATAGTTTCTAATTTAATAGCCTTTAACTGGTCTTTGTTAATTTTTTTGGGTTCCAGGAGTATTTTTTATATGAAAGCTATGGTCAAATATGGACCGATTCCTATAAAATTTGGTATACTGACCAATAGTTGCATAATACTTCTCTATTCTAAATTTAGTCGTCATAGCTGTTACAATTGTATTCAATTTATCAGCATTTATGTGTTTCCCGGGGCGGGGTTATATGGGAGCTCTAACTAAATGTGAGCCGATTTCTCCCATTTTCAGTACACAACTTCTGTTACATATCAAAAAATACTTCTATACAATTTTGTTTCTCTAGCTCTTGTAGTTAAGGAGTTATCGCGCTTTTATCTGACGGACAGACGGACATTAACCGTCTTTTCTTTTTGTATTTTTGTGTTTCCGTAAGTCTTTTATATGGGAGCTATGGTCAAATGGTGACCGATTGGCTGGTATTCACATAAGACTTCCTTATGCTAAATTTAGTGGCCAAAGCTATTACAGTTTATAATTTATTGGCATTTAAGTGTACTTTAGGTGCAATTTATGCTGTTTCCGTAAGTTTTTTGTATGGGAGCTATGGTTAAATGTGAACCGATTTAACTTAATTTTTTTGTTTTTTTTTGCTGCCTAGTACTTATGTAAAACTTCTATGTACCAATTTTTATCATCATAGCTATTATAATTTTTCATTTATTAGCAAATATACAATTATCCTAGACTAGGTTATACGGGTTCAAATGTGAACCGATTTTGCCCGATTTCAATACCTAATTTTCCCAAGAAATGAAGAATATTTTTATATCAATTTTCAGTGACCTATATCCTTTCATTAAGATTTTATCGTGCCGACAACAGATATACGGACAGACAGACGGACATCGTCTTAGAATTTCAGAATATACTTCAATTTTGGTTTTTGAGCCAATATTTAGAAAATTACAAACGGAATGACAATCTCAATATACCCACATTCTTGTTGATGGTGGGTATAAAAAAATTTAAAAGTATATTCTAATATATACAAATTTTTGACTCGTAGTTCATAATATAGTAAATATTTTTAGTTCTAATTCCTGATGTGGTATAAACTTTGATTTATTAGAACTTAAATTGTAAAAATTTTTAATTGTTGGTCCCAAAAAAGTACAATTTTTAAATCCAAAGTACTCATTTTTTAGTCTTTGGGTTAACATAGCCCACGTTTGTATTTTTGATTAATGACCGAGCCTTGCTCGGAGCTTTATGATAAGCATTTTGTGCAAATATTCAGTTAATTTCGAATTATTTTACTTATTTTTTTCGATCAACACATAGTTTGTATAGTTTACAGATTAAGTCATTTTGAAAAATTTTGGAAATTGGTCATACCAACAGAAACCTCCGTCGACTCATGCGCAACAACTTTGCTAAATATTATAGCCTGATAAAATGCACAGTTTACGATTTATTTCATTTTGAGTAATTTTCAGTGGCTCCACCTGAAGTTGTTCATACCAACGGAGAAACCTTCGTCTGCTTATGCGTAACGACTTTTCTAATGATTATAACATTATCAAATGCACAATTTACGATTTAATTTATTTTGAGTAATTTTCAGTGGCGCCACCTGTTGGACTTTAGTCATTCCCATTAATAAACCTTCGTCGGCTTATCCGCAACAACTTTGCTAAAGATTATAGCATGATTAAATGTACAGCTTATGATAAAATTGACTTTGAGTAATTTTCAGTAGCGCCAGCTGTCGAAATTTCTTCATACCAATTAAGAAACCTTCGTCGCCTCATGTGCAACAACTTTGCTAAAGATTATAGCATGATTAAATGTACAGCTTACGATAAAATTGACTTTGAGTAATTTTCAGTAGCGCCACCTATCGGAAATTAATCACACCAACTAAGAAACCTTTGCTGGCTCATGCGCTTTGCTAAAGATCATAGCATGATCAAATATACAGTTTACGTTTTAATTAATTTTTACTAATTTTCAGTGACGCCACCTAACGGAAATTAGTCTTACCAACTTAAAAACCTTCGCCGGCTTATCCGCAACATCTTCGCTAAAGAGCATGATATGATCAAATTCACAGTTTACTATTCTATAAAGAACATACATACAAACATTCATTTGTTTAAAAGTTATAACATTAACATTTTTCCCCTTTTTATCCACTACTTTCAAAAAGTTCCATATGCTTATTTGGTACTTCTTTGGTACCAATTGAATTCGGTACATTTTCTTAAAACACAATTAATATAATTCCTATTCATATTACTTTTGAGATTTGGTACAAATTGAATTCGGTGCATTTTCTTAAAACACAATTAATATAATTATTATTCATATTACTTTTGAGATGTTAAGTTATCAGCTTATCCCATTGTTACCCATTTTGGCCCCAAAATCAAAAAAGTACAAAGTACGTGTTCAATATTTCTTTCACATCTATAGACTGCAGTACAAAGTTCCTTTCTATATTCTTTGGTTTAAAATATAAAAGTGGGTTAAAAAAGTACCAAAAAAAACAATTTTCACCCCTTTTTACCCCCTATCGGACATAGTTTCAAAAAAGTACCAAACACCTGTCCGCTTATTTTCATAGCTGTTTAAAACGTAATTTCAATTTTGTTACTATACCTATTACTTTGGGAGATATAACGTTTTCGATTTGTTCCCCTTTTTACTCGTCCCTTCTGCTTCGACCTATACATCAAAAAAGGTACCCCTGTTCAAATTTTATCAAAATCGTTAGAGCCGTTTTCGAGATAGCCATTCTATATATATATATATATATATATATATATATATATATATATATATACATACATATATAAATATATATATATATATATATATATATATATATATATATATAGTACCTGGTTGACCGAGCCTAGCTGGGGGCTTTATGATAAGCATTTTGAGGCAAATTTTAAAGTTTTTATATATTTTATTTTATACAGTTACAGTTTAACTCATTTTAAATAATTTTGAAAATTGGTCATACCAACAGAAACCTCCGTCGACTCATGCGCAACAACTTTGCTAAAGATTATAGTCTGATCAAATGCACAGTTTACGATTTAATTCATTTTGAGTAGTTTTCAGTGGCGCCGCCTGAAGTCGTTCATACCACTAAGAAACCTTCATCTGCTTATGCGTAACAACTTTGCTTATGATCTTAACATGATCAAATGCACAGTTTATGATTTAATTCACTTATAGTCTGATCAAATGCACAGTTTACGATTTAATTAATTTTGAGTAATTTTCAGTGGCGCCACCTGTCGGACTTTGGTCATTCCAAATAACTTTGCTAAAAATTATAGCATGATTAAATGTACAGTTAACGATTAAATTGACTTTAAGTAAATTTCAGTGGCGCCACCTGTTGAAATTTCTTCATACCAACTAAGATGATTATATGTACAGCTTACGATTAAATTGACTTTGAGTAATTTTCAGTAGCGCCACCTGTCGGAAATTATTCACACCAATTAAAAAGCATTCGCCGGCTCATGCGCTACAACTTTGCAAAAGATCATGGTATGATCAAATGAACAGTTTACCATTTAATTAATTTTTAGTAATTTTCATTGGCGCCACCTGTCGGATATTCGGTTTACCAACTTAAAAACCTCCGCCGGCTTATCCGCAACATCTTTGCTAAAGAGCATAACATGATCAAATTCACAGTTTACTATTCTATAAAGAACATACACACAGACAAACATTCATTTGTTTTAAAGTTATAACATTACTAATTTTTTCCTCTTTTTATCCCCTAATTTCAAAAAGTTCCATAATTGGTACTTCGTTGGTACCAATTGAATTCGATACATTTTATTAGAAAGCAGTTAACATAATTTTCCTATTCATATTACTTTTGTAGATGTTAAGTTATCAGTTTATCCCTTTTTTACACATTTTGGTCACAAAATCAAAAAAGTACCAAATACGTGTTCAATATTTCTTTCACATCTTTTGATTGCAGTACAAAGTTTCTTTCTATATTCCTTAGTTTAAAATATAAGAGTGGGTTAAAAAGGTACTAAAAAAACAATTGTCACCCTTTTTTACCCCCTATCGGACATAGTTCCAAAAAAGTACCAAATACCTGTCCGCTTATTTTCATAGCTGTTTAAAACGTAATTTTAATTTTGTTACTATACCTATTACTTTGGGAGATACAACGTTTTCGATTTTTCCCCTTTTTACCCTCTTAGAGGCAAAGGTTGCAAAAGTCCTTCCTTCTTCGACCTTTACATCAAAAAAGGTACCCAAATTTTATCAAAATCGTTAGAGCCCTTTTCGAGATAGCCGTCCTATATATATATATATATATATGTATATATATATATGTATATATATATATATATATATGTATATATATATATATATATATATATATATATATATATATATATATATATATATATATATATATATATATATATATATATATATATATATATATATATATGTATATATATATATATATATATATATATATATATATATATATATATATATATATATATATATGTATATATATATATATATATATAATTATTGCTTGTTTAAGAAAATAAGATAAGATATCAGGAATTTACATATACATTCTACTATAGAACAAGTTTTGACTCGTAGATCATAAAATAGTAAAAATAGTAAAGATTTTTAGTTTAAGGTCCCAAAATAGTACAATTTTTAAGATGTAGCTTCTCAAATGGAATATTTAAGGTTTAAAAAAATATTTAGGGTGTAAATACAATATCACGTTTGTACTATGACTGCAAGCAATATTCGATCACTGATTTAACGACCTCATAAATAGCAGTATATAAACTGATAAAGTCCAGAGGAAGTACGTTCATCGGATGGTGTAGTGCTAAGCCCACTAAAGATTCCGAAGAGCCTTTTAACAGACAATAACACCGTTTAGCATTATCAGAGCGCTATATAACCACTGATCAATAACAGATTGATCAATTTCTTGAATGTCGGGTCACCTTTTAAATCAAAAAAGTAAAGTATAATATAATCTAGCTTGACCTTTCTTCCAAATCTATTGTTATAATATTGATTTATTCAAATTAGTCGCTGGGTTATTTCCATTCCATAAAATTTATGAAAACAAATACAATTACAAAAACTCCCTTTCAATTAAATGTTTATTAAAATTTCCTCTGTCCTTCAGTGGGTGCGAGAGACATGCAAATATTTTCCGTCTGTCTGACAAATTTACGACACATCAATGAAAATTTCAAACGATTTGAAAAAGGGAAATGAAAACTGCTGCCATTTTGCTATGGCAATTGCTAGTGTCAATTTAGTGTACAGACAAATTGAATGTAAAATGAATGTTGTAAAGAGGAAAAGGCTTTAATGATTTTTACTGTATAAATTATTTGAGAAGGCAAAAATTTTTGTGAAATAATGGTAGTAAAATGTATAACTGCTTTATCAAAATCTAAAATAGAAACAAGAAAATATAAGGAAGAAATTATTATAGGAATATTTTGATAGTCTGAAGTATTTTGTAAATTAATGACATACATTTGCAAAAACATATACAAATGTATTTCTGTATTAAATTATATTTATTTCCCTTCTTCATATTTGTTAATCTTTTTTCATATTTTATTTATTAATTAAAAATCGCTTTGTAAAAAAATGCTAAATACTCAGCAGGATTCTAAAGTATAAAAACCAAGGCAACCTATGTATGTGTATAAATTTGAAATCAATTAAAATCAAATTAGAATATTTTGTAGTCGGTCAAGTCGGACTTTATGATAACCTACACCGGTGAAAAAATGTGTGGACCAATGGGTGCTTGAACAACTGGCGGTGGACGGCGATTTTTCGAACAAAATTTTCTTCAGCTGGTCACTAAGATCATACCATTTGACACCATTAGACTTTTTTTAAGGGGCTACGTGAAAGACTGTGTTTATGCAGATAAACCTTTAAGTGTCTTGAGCACTTTAAAACCAATATTCGTCAAGTTATGCCTGAAATATCGCCCAATATGTGAAAAAACGTGTTCGAAAATTACCTTAAGATAATCAATGCTTGCAACATTTTGCGTGGTGGTCATTTAAAGGATGTAGTGTTTTACACATAATGTCAACGTTCAAACTTTATAATAAACAAGTAAGAGTGTTATATTCGGCTGTGCCGAATCTTATATACCGAACATCAAGTTGTGTTAAATTAAGAAACATATCTCATATATCTACAAGGGTGCAGCTAATTCAAAATCTGGACCAAAACTGAAAAAATCGCTAAGCTAATTGGTATTGTTGGTAAAACCTTTGGACTAAATTCGGTTACCGTAGCTTTATAGTTCAACATTTAAAAATATTTTAGTGGTTTCCCCAGTATTTACTTTGATCAAAATTCGGTCTCATAACCGGGTATAGTTTTACATTAATAAGTTGTTAAGTACTTTTCGTTAATATGTAGTAAGGCTAAACATGTTAATAGTAATACGGCAGGTCCATATATTTCATATTCATCATATATAAAGTCTGGGCTAAACATTGATTGATTCCTATTGAATTTCATAGGTGCAATCTTAATATAATGAATGTACCTCCAAATCTTTTTGATTGTAGATATAAAAAGGAGATGTTATATATATATAAGAATTATGGCCAAATGTTGACCGATTGTAACAAAATTTTAAACACATCTGACCCCACACCATTGGGGTGAGATGTGCCATATTTAGAAGCATTTCAGAATTAATTTTCTGATCCTACGTATATTCCTTTCATATTTTTGACTATTTATAGAAGTTTTATCGATTCTCAACATCAATAAGTCACCTTATCCGGACTAAATACAAGAACTTGACTTGAAGTAGTCTTAGTCGACTATAACTTTAGTCGACTATAGTCTTAATCGACTATAGTCTTACCCCCAAATTTATAAACAAAAAATATTGCTATGACAAGCTTATAAATCAAATTTTCCATACAAAATTCAAACTATAAAACTTTGATAATTCTTTTATAAATTAGGCGGTTAGTCGACAATTGTCTCAGTCGACTATTGTCTTAGTCCACTATTGTCTCAGCCGACTATAATCGTAGTCGGCTATAGTCTTAGTCGACTATAGTCTTAGTCGACTATAGTCTTAGTCGACTATAGTCTTAGTCGACTATAACTTTAGTCGACTATAGTCTTAATCGACTATAGTCTTAGTCGACAATTGTCTCAGTCGACTATTGTCTTAGTCCACTATTGTTTCAGCCGACTATAATCGTAGTCGGCTATAGTCTTAGTCGACTATAATCTTACTCGACTATAGCCATAGTCGACTATTGTCTTAGTCGATTATAATCTTAGTCGGATATAGTCTTAATTGACTATGGTCCTAGTCGACTATAGTCTTAGTCGACTATAGTCTTAGTCGACTATAGTCTTAGTAAAATATAGTCTTAGTTGACTATTGTCTCAGTTGACTATTGTCTTAGTTCACTATTGTCTCAGTCGACTATAGTCATAGTCGGCTATAATCATAGTCGACTATAATCTTAGTCGAATAAAGCCATAGTCGACTAAAGTCTTAGTCGACTATAGTGTTTGTCGATTATAGTCTTAGTCGACTATAGTCTTAATCGACTATAGTCTTAGTCGAGTATAGTCTTAGTCGACTATATCCATATCGCCTATAGTCTTAGTCGACTATATCCATATCGCCTATAGTCTTAGCCGACTATAGTCCTAGTCGACTATAGTTTTAGACGACTATAGTCTTAGTCGAATGTAGTCTAAGTCGACTATGGTCTTAGTTGACTATTGCCTCAGTCGATTGTAGTCTTAGTCCACTATTGTCCCACTGGCTGCTATATATATAGAGCTTATTCTTGCAAAATTTAGTGACCATAGCTATCATAGTTTCTAATTTAATAGCTTTTAACTGGCCTTTGCTAAAATTTTTGGTTTCAGTGAGTGTTTTTTATATGAAAGCTAAAGTCAAATATGAACTGATTCCTATAAAATTTGATAAACTGATCAAAAATTGCATAAAACTTCCCTATTTTAAATGTAATCGTCATAGCTATTACAATTGTATTCAATTTATCAGCATTAATGTGTTTCCCGGGGCGGGGTTATATGAGAGCTCTAACTAAATTTGAACCTATTTTGTCCATTTTCAACACACATTTTTTTCAAGATATGCAAAATACTTTTGTAAAATTTTGTCCCTCTAGCTTTTTTCGTTAAGGCGCTATCGTGCTTTTATCTGATGGACAGACGGATTGATATAAGACGTCCTTGTGCTTAATTTAGTCTTACTAGCTCTTGTAGTTAAGGAAATATCACGATTTTATCTGACGGACAGACGGACATAAATCCCCTTTTCTTTTTGAATTTTTGTGTTTTTGTAAGTTTTTTATATGGGAGCTATGGTCGAATGGTGACCGATTGTGACAAAATTTTGTACACTGGCTGGCATTAACATAAGACTTTCTTGTGCCAAATTTAGTGGTTAGATCTATTATACTTTTAGATTTATTGGCATTTAAGTGTATTTTAGGTGAAATTTTGGCTGTTTCCGTAAGTTTTTTGTATGGGAGCTATGACTAAATAGGAACCGATTTTGATGAAACTTTATATGCTACCTAGGGCTTATGAAAAACTTATATATACCAAATTTTATTATCATAGCTATTATAGTTTGTTATTTATTAGCAAACAAGCGATTAGCGTAGGCGAGGTTATACGGGAGCTATGGTCAAATGTTAACCGATTTTGCCCAATTTCAATTCCAAAATTTTCTCAGAGATGAAGAATGTTTTTACTAAGTTTCAGTGAGCTAGCTTCTTTCGTTTAGGCGTTATCGTGATTTCAACAAACAGACAGACAGACAGACGGACATCTCTCAATCGTCTTTAAATTTCATAAGGATTCAGAATATATATCGTTTTCGGTTTTTGAGCCAATATTTAGGAAATTACAAACGGAATGACAATATCAATATACCCCCATTCTTTTTGATGGTTGGTATAAAAATTATTGACCGAAATATTAGTAAAACTCATACATATGATCCAAAAATATTATAGTATGAGTTTAATGAATATCGCTAGGGTAACCTCAGTTCGACTAAACTTGACTACATGCAAGTTACCGTCTCTTAAATTGATGTCACCTAATTATAACCCCAAATAAACAAAATGTTCTAAACAAATATTTTGTATTTGCATAAATTAATGTCATCATCTAAAATTTGTATTTTTAGGCCTGCTTGTCTGTCTATCCGTCTGTCCTTCTACCAGTCGTCATGCAATTTCGAATGTATTTTCATGTCTTCGAAATTTATTTTTAGTTCAACTTATTTTCTGTTTGAGTAATTTCACTTTCGCAAACAAAATGAACGAACGAACGAACGGCCTTGTGCCACTTGTTAGAAATTTTGTCACAAAAAATATTTTTAGTTTTGTTTTTAGGATAATATTTTTATTTTTGCATCAAATTGTTATAAGCAGGGAAACCAGAAATTTAGTATATTATTAGGACCATTAGGATAATAGTATTAGCCTTTTTGTATTAATAAAAGTTTAAGTGACATTATATGCATCAGTATTGTATTATAACTTTTAGTGCGAATATTAGTATCAATATCGAAATTAGTATAATAAGTTATATTTTGCATGTATAACATGTATGTATATCATGAGCATTAGTATTTATCAGTAAGATTATATTATTAAGATTAGTATTTGTATTAGTAATAGTACTAGTAACAGTACTTTTATAAAAAATGTTTTTAGTAACATTCTTATTATCTAGTATCAGCATTAGGTTTTGGTATAACTATTAGTATTTCTATCATAAAAACTTGTGGTTTCCCTGTTCCTAAGTACCGAAATAAAAAAAATGATGATAAAATGGAATTTGTTTTTAAATTTTGTGCATTTTTTTGGTTTTTAATATTCACAATAATAATTCGAGTAATAGAACATTTTTTTAAGAATACATAATTTTAAATAATGGTTTTTAATAAACCTAAAGAATATAAATATGTTATTTCTTTAATAATTTAAATTATAATTTTCAATTTTCTATTTTTCTTTACAGGTAAGATGCAGTTTAAGTTGATGAATACTAAAAGGTAAAATTTATTCACTTATTCGTGGGCTCAACTTTTAAATTGATAAAATTTTAAAAATCATAAAGATTAAATAAACCATAGAGGAATATGAGACTATATATTATAACCCACACCATTGGGGTCAGATGTGCCATATTTAGAAGCATTTTAGAATTAATTTTCTGATCCTACGTATATTCCTTTCATATTTTTGACTATTTATAGAAGTTTTATCGGTTCTCAACATTAATAAGTCACCTTGTCCGGATTAAATACAAGAACTTGTCTTAAAGTAGTATTTTTGAGTGTTAACTCGCTTATTAACTAATGTTATGCCAATTCCCAAAAAATGTCTGCCTAATAACAATTTGTTCGGCACTTTCTATAGTCTTAGTTGACTATAGTCTTAATAGACTATAGTCTTAGTCGAATATAGTCTATGCCGACTATAATCTTTGTCGACTATAGTTTTAGTCGACCATAGTCTTAGTCGATAATAGTCTTAGTCGAGTATAGTCTTAGTCAACTATTGTCTCAGTCAACTATTGTCTCAGACTACTATAGTTGTAGTCGACTATAGTTTTAGTCGGCCATAGTCTTAGTCGACTATAGTCTTAGTCGACTATAGTCTTAGTCGACTATAGTCTTAGTCGACTATAGTCTTAGTCGACTATAGTCTTAGTCGACTATAGTCTTAGTCGACTATTGTCTCAGTCGACTATTGTCTTATTCCACTATTGTCTCAGCTGACTATAATCGTAGTCGGCTATAGTCTTAGTCGACTATAATCTTAGTCGACTGTAGCCATGGTCGACTATTGTCTTAGTCAACTATTGTCTTAGTAGATTATAATCTTAGTCGGCTAGAGTCTTAATCGACTATAGTCTTAGTCGACTATAGTCTTATTCGGCTATAGTTTTAGTCGACTATAGTCTTAGGCGACTATAGTCTTAAGCGACTATAGTCTTAGGCGACTATAGTCTTAGGCGACCATAGTCTTAGACGACTATAGTCTTAGGCGACTATAGTCTTAGTCGACTATAGTCTTAGGCGACTATAGTCTTAGTCGACTATAGTCTTAGGCGACTATAGTCTTAGTCGACTATAGTCTTAGGCGACTATAGTCTTAGTCGACTATAGTCTTAGGCGACTATAGTCTTAGTCGAGTATAGTCTTAGGCGACTATAGTCTTAGTCGACTATAGCCATAGTCTACTATAGTCTTAGTCTACTATAGATTTAGTCGACTATTGTCTTAGTCGACTATAGTCTTAGTCGACTATAGTTTTAGTTGACTATAGTCTTAGTAAAATATAGTCTTAGTTGACTATTGTCTCAGTTGACTATAGTCTTAGTCCAATATTGTCCCAGTCGACTATAATCTTAGTCGACTATAGTCATTGTCGACTATAGTCTTAGTCAGTATAGTCTTAGTCGACTATATTCATAGTCGACCATTGCCTCAGTCGACTATTATCTTAGTTCACTATTGTCTTAGTCGACTTTAATCATAGTCGGCTATAATCTTAGTCGACTATAATCTTAGTCGAATAAAGCCATAGTCGACTATAGTCTTAGTCGCCTATAGTCTTTGTCGGCTATAGTCTTAGTCTAGTATAGACTTAGTCGACTATAGTCTTAGTCGACTATAGCCTTAGTCGACTATGGTCTTAGTCTACTATAGTCTTAGTCGACTATAGTCTTAGTCGATAATTGTCTTAGTCGACTGTAGTCTTAGTCGAGTATAGTCTTAGTCGACTATATTCGTGTCGCCTATAGTTTAGGTCTACTATAGTCCTAGTCGTCTATAGTTTTAGACGACTATAGTCTTAATCGAATGTAGCCTAAGTCGACTATGGTCTTAGTTGACTATCGTCTCGATTAAGTCGATTATAGTCTTAGTCTACTATTGTCCCAGTCGACTTTAATCTTAGTCGACTATAGTCATTGTCGGCTATAGTCATTGTCGACTACAGTCTTAGTCGACTATAGTCTTAGTCGTCTATAGTCTTAGTTAACAACAGTCTTAGTTGACTATAGTCTTAGTCGACTATAGTCTTAGTCGACTATAGTCTTAGTCGACTATAATCTTAGTCGACTATAGTCTTAGTCGACTATAGTCCACGTCGACTGTAGTCTACGTCAACTATAGTCTTAGTCGACTATAGTCTTAGTCGACTATAGTTCACGTCGACTGTAGTCTACGTCAACTATAGTCTTAGTCGACTATAGTTTTTGTCGACCATAGTCGTAGTCGACTAAAGTCTTAGTCGATTGTAGTCTTAGTCCACTATAATCTTAGTCGACTATAGTCTTAGTTGACGATAGGGTAGTCAATTCTATTGACTCAGTAAAACATCGTCGCAATGTTGGCTATTTTTTACTGTCCCACCACTACTACAATGGTAAGTGTTTTAACGAAAAATGGGCCGTAAAGTAACGTAATAATATAAAGTCCCCACAGAGATCTTTCTATCTAATTATGATTTCAAAATATTTAAATCAAATGCCGTCGTTCCCATCACCTGTTTATCTAGTTTCCTAGTTTATACAACTAAAATCAACCTTAAGATTCTTGTCATTCTATCATTAAGCATAAATAAGTTTTTAGTATCAAATGAAAACTCAGGCAGAGATTTCAGTAAATATTTAAATATGGTAAGTGTATATGTTTTTGATTCCATCAACTAGAATCCATTAGCACAATTTGCTTTATTTAAAAGTTATGATACAATCTGGGCTTTTCTTGCCTGATTTACACCAGCAAATCCCCTAAAATATGCAACATTTCTTAATATGTCCATTATTAGTCGTTTGTTTGTTATATACAAACACACACAAACAATAATTACGGCAACTAATTACAAATTCAAAATATTTATCTTGTTTCTCTAAACTAAACACACGAAAATCCTTTTGAATTTAAATACAAATTTTGGCAAACAAAGTCTTTAAATAAGAGGGTGTAGCTTTATTTACGCACAAGAATTTAAACACTTAATTAACAGAGAAAAACAAAACCAATTAGTTTATCTTATACAAATTTTAAATGCTAAAAAACATTTTGCAAAGCGAAAGAAGTCATTTGAAAAGAAACACACCTCATTTACTTGTAACAGAAGAATGAAACGCACTTTTAAAATAAGTTTTCTTTGTAATGTTGGTAATGTAGAATGATTTAATTTGTGTTGATTTTAGTTGAATTGATGTAATTGTTAATTGGTTTGATACCCTTCTCCAATGGGTATTAGCTTGTCACTAGGTTCGTTAATTCTTCAGTACTTAGTAGTCGACCACAATCTTAGTCGACTTTGGATTTAGTCGACTTAAGTCTTAGTCGACTCAAGTCTAAGTCGACTTAAGTCTTAGTCACTCAAGTTTAAGTCGACTTAAGTCTTAGTCGACTTAAGTCTTAGACAACCACAATCTTAGTCGACTCAAGTTTTAGTCGACTTAAGTCTTAGTCGACTGAAGTCTTAGCCGACTGAAGTCTTAGTCGACTTAAGTCTTAGTCGACTATAGTCTTAGTCCAGTATAGTCTTAGTCTTCTATAGTCTCAGCCGACTATAGTCTTAGTCGACTATAGTTTTAGTCGACTACAGTCTTAGTAGACTATAGTCTTAGTCTACTATAGTCTTAGTCGACTATAGCCTTAGTCGACTTTAGTCTAATTCGACTATAGTCTTAGTCTTCTATAGTCTCAGTCGACTAAAGTCTTAGTCTACTATAGTCTTAGTCGACTAGAGTCTTAGTCGACTATAGTCTAAGTCGACTATAGTCTAAGTCGACTATAGCCTTAGTAGACTATAGTCTTAGTCGACTATAGTCTTATTCGACTATAGTCTTAGTCGACTATAGTCTTAGTAGACTTTAGTCTTAGTCGACTATAGTCTTAGTCGTCTATAGTCTCAGTCGACTAAAGTCTTAGTCGACTTTAGTCTTAGGCGACTACAGTCTTAGTCTTCTTTAGTCTTAGTAGACTATAGTCTTAGTAGACTATAGTCTTAGTAGTCTATAGTCTTAGTCGACTATTGTCTCAATCGACTATAGTCTTAGTTGACAATAGTCGTAGTCGACTATAGTCTTAGTCGACTATAGTCTTAGTCGACTATAGTCTTAGTCGACTATAGTCTTAGTCGACTATAGTCTTAGTCGACTATAGTCTTAGTCGACTATAGTCTTAGTCGACTATAGTCTTAGTCGACTATAGTCTTAGTCGACTATAGTCTTAGTCGACTATAGTCTTAGTCGACTTTAGTCTTAGTCGACTATAGTCTTAGTCGACTATAGTCTTAGTCGACTTTGGTCTTAGTCGACTATAGTCTTAGTCGACTGTAGTCTAAGTCAACTTTAGTCTCAGTCGACTATAGTCTTAGGCGACTATTGTCTAAGTCGACTTAGTCTTAGTCGACAATAGTCTTAGTCGACTATAATGCTGATCGACTATAATCTTAGTCGACTATAGTCTAAGTCGACTATAGTCTAAGTCGACTATAGTCTTAGTCGACTATAGTCTTAGTAGATTATATTCTCAGTCGACTATAGTCTTAGTCGACTATAGTCTTAGTCGACTATAGTCTTAGTCGACTGTAGTCTTAGTCGACTAAAGTCTTAGTCGACTTTAGTCTTATTCGACTACAGTCTTAGTCTTCTATAGTCTCAGTCGACTATAGTCTTAGTAGACTATAGTCTTAGTCGACTATTTTCTCAGTCGACTATAGTCTTTGTTGACAATAGTCCTAGTCGACTATAGTCTTAGTTGACTATAGTCTTAGTCGACTATAGTCTTAGTCGACTATAGTCTTAGTCGACTGTAGTCTAAGTCAACTTTAGTCTCAGTCGACTATAGTCTTAGGCGACTATAATGCTAATCGACTATAATCTTAGTCGACTATAGTCTAAGTCGACTATAGTCTAAGTCGACTATAGTCTTAGTCGACTATAGTCGTAGTAGATTATAGTCTCAGTCGACTATAGTCTTAGTCGACTATAGTCTTAGTCGACTATAGTCTTAGTCGACTAAAGTCTTAGTCGACTTTAGTCTTATTCGACTACAGTCTTAGTCTCAGTCGACTATAGTCTTAGTAGACTATAGTCTTAGTCGACTATTGTCTCAGTCGACTATAGTCTTAGTTGACAATAGTCCTAGTCGACTATAGTCTTAGTTGACTATAGTGTTAGTCGACTTTAGTCTTAGTCGACTATAGTCTTAGTCTTCTATAGTCTTATTTGACTGTAGTCTAAGTCAACTGTTGTCTCAGTCGACTTAGTCTTAGTTGACTATTGTCTAAGTCGAGTATAGTCTTAGTCGACAATAGTCTCAGTCGACTATAGACTCAGTCGACTAAAGTCTTAGACGACTATAATACTAATTGACTATAATCTTAGTTGACTATAGTCTAAGTCGACTATAGTATAAGTCGACTGTAGTCTTAGTAGACTATAGTCTTAGTCGACTATAGTCTCAGTCGACTATAATCTTAGTCGACTATAATGCTAGTCGACTATAATCTTAGTCAACTATAGTCTTAGTCGACTATAAATAGACATTTTGACTTGCAATAACAAATTCATCGCTGCAATTGTGACAATAATGACAACTTTTGCTGTCGAGTATTTCTTGTCCCTAATCTTTTGTTCTTTCTTGTTGCCAAATGTTTGCAGCTTTTCGTTGTCGCTATTGTTTGCTGTTAGTTAAATATTGTCGCAATTCATTATTGCTGGCACTGTCAGAATTATTGTTACACTTAGAAATTATTGTTGTTAATGTTGCTGTTGTTTGCGACAATTGTTTCTTTAAGGCTTATAACAACAATTGTACATATTTAGATGGTCGTGTATTTTAAAGTGTCTTGTAATTTGTCAAGTGTTTGATAAACAAAAAGCAGATAAAGATAAAGAAAATCTGACACGAATGTCTGAAACAGAAGAAGAATACAAGGGGAGACAGAGACAGAAGGGCGGACAGTTAGACACTTTAACAAAAATTCTAAATGATATTTAGACACAAAAAGTTGAAGTACTGAAATTCATTGTGTAATTTTTTTATTTAAAACTCAAAAATTCTTAACAAATAATGTAAACGTAGTATGAATTATGCAGAAATTACAATTGCTTCGTTAAAAAGTCGTAAAAGTTGATTTTATTTTGAATTCTACCCTACTCCTCCATTGGTGCTAAGAAATATTAGTAGTCCTACTGCAATAAAACAAATTAGTGATGAATATTAAGACGGTCCAAGTAAACAGGATATATGTCTACTAGGGTGTTCATTTTACTCGACTTTTAATTGCTTGAGTAATCAAATAACTTGAAAATGGGGTTTTTGAATTACTCGGAAAATCGATTAATCGTCAAAAATTACTCGAGTTAATCGAGTAAAATATTCATCTTAAAATTACTCGTGTAAGATTTTTTCATGAGCTGTTTTTAATACAATTATAGTGTTTTATTAACAAAAAATTTAACAATTCACAACAAAAATACATAAAACAAAAATAAAGAAGACATTTGTACCATATATTTGAAACACATCGTCACCCTAAATATTTAAAGTGAGTTTATTTACTTCTATATCTGTGGCTTGGTGCTAAAAGGGCCAATGTCAAAAAAAGTAGTTTTGAGAAAAATTGATTTCAAGTTTGTATTTTCCATATAAGTTCATAGTAACATTGCCCAGAAAATCTCTTATAAAACTGTTCTGAGTTAAGTTTAAAACTAACTGTTGGAACCAAATAAAAGCGGGTAATGAAGGGAATCTAATGCAATGATTAAGTCAAAACAGCAAAATACTGACATTGGCCCTTTTAGCACCAAGCCACAGATATATGTATATTTACATGTTTACATTGATGGCCTAAAGTAATATTTCGATTTGAAAAATCCTGATTTTGATCTAATAGATTAGTAGAATCTATGACTACCTTTTACCTACCTTCACAATGAGATCTTCAACACTACTAGAGTAGGATCTGCGATTACATTGCGTCATATAATTGAACTATAGTAGGATGTACTATTACTATAGTATTACGTACTATTACTGTAGTAGGGCCTAGGACTACATAAGAATCTTCAAATAAACTATAGTAGTATCTACGAATTCATTGGAAATATCAAGGTTTTACGATTACAATGGTACCTTCAACTGAACTATAATAGGATCTACGATTACATTAGGGCCTTTAAATTAACAATTGTACAAATTACGAATACTTTGGATACCACAACTGGTCTATGGTAAACTTTCATTTTTAAACATAACATTCAAATAAATCTTTATTTGAAATTAGTCATTTTTATTTACTCGAGTGATTAATCGATTTTATTTTCCGATTAATCGAGCAAACATAACTCGAGTAAACACCCTAGTGTCTACCTTTATAAGTACTTGTAGTCAACTTATAGGCAAATTAGGAAAACTTTGTCCACTACCTTTGACACAGATCATCCCTGGGTCCAAGATAGGCATCAGGAGCAGTATCAAGTACAGATGTAGCCTTAGAGTGGTGAAGATGTATCTGAAGAAAACAAAGTGTTATTAGATTTCTCCGCCATTGTCTGGTCTTAATAGTCTTAAGTGTATAAAAGAAGCTCTTATTTGTTTGATTTTATGATAAAGGAATACCATACCAACAAAAGTGCATTAGAACTAGTTGAGACTATTCACCTACAGTCTTTAGATTTCCTCTACCTCCTTCCCGTAACCTTTTCTCCTAGTTTCATTACAATGCAATGAATCAGTAGATGCTATCTCCTGAGTGTTGGTCCAATAATAATAAAACAAAATTAATTGATTAACACTAAAATTAATTGTTCATAAACATTAAATAAAATGTATACTTATATCAAATGTAATTAATGAAAATTTTCACTTCATTAATTTCATCATTGTCGTTACGATTGCGACTCCTCTCTACCCTTTTAGGTCATATAAAATTATTATAACCTTAAATTTTCGTTACAAACAAAAATTTAAGTTTAATATTGAAATATCAAGGGTTCGAAAAACTTCATTTACAAATTTGAACCGCATTAATAGTAGGTATTGGTACAATTAATACAAAATCCTTAATATAGATGCAACTAATAACACTAATATGTGACCCGGTCTATTAAAAGGTTGCTTATGACTCAATAACAAAATTTCGAAAAATTAGCTAATTTTTCGAAAATTTTTTTTTTTTGAGTCATAAACCACCTTTTTATACCCACCATCAAAAAGAATGGGGGGTATATTGAGATTGTCATTCCGTTTGTAATTTCTTTAATATTGGTTCAAAAACGATATATATTCTGAATCCTTATGAAATTCTAAGACGATTGAGCTATGTCCGTCTGTCTGTCCGTCTGTCTGTCTGTTGAAATCACGATAACGTCTAAACGAAAAGAGCTAGCTAACTGAAACTTAGCAAAAACATTCTTTATCTATGAGAAAATTTTGGTATTGAAATTGGGAAAAATCGGTTAGCATTTGGCCATAGCTCCCGTATAACCTCGTCTAGGCTAATCGCTTATTTGCTAATAAATGACAAATTATGACAGTTATGATGACAAAATTTGGTATCTAGAAGTTTTAGATAAGCACTAGGCAGCATATAAAATTTCATCGAAATCGGTTCACATTTAGCCATAGCTCCCATACAAAAAACTTACGAAAACAGGCTAAATTTCACCCAAAATACACTTAAATGCCAATAAATCTAAAAGTATAACAGATATAACCACTAAACTTGGCACAAGAAAGTCTTATATCAATGCCAGCCAGTGTGCAAAATTTTGTCACAATCGGTCACTATTTGACCCAGCTCCCATATAAAAAACTTACGAAAACACAAAAATTCAAAAAGAAAAGGGGATTTATGTCCGTCTGTCCGTCAGATAAAATCGTGATAGCTCCTTAACTACAAGAGCTAGTAAGACTAAATTAAGCACAAGGAAGTCTTATGTCAATGCCAGTCACAATCGGTCACCATTTGACCATAGCTCCCATATAAAAAACTTATGGAAACACAAAAATACATAAAGAAAAGGTTGTTTATGTCCGTCTGTCCGTCAGATAAAAGCACGATAGCGCCTTAACGAAAAGAGCTAGAGGGACAAAATTTTACAAAAGTATTTTGGATATCTTGAAAAAGATGTGTGTTGAAAATGGACAAAATCGGTTCAAATTTAGTTAGAGCTCCCATATAACCCCGCCCCGGGAAACACATTAATGCTGATAAATTAAATACAATTGTAATAGCTATGACGATTAAATTTAAAATAGGGAAGTTTTATGAAATTTTTGATCAGTTTATCAAATTTTATAGGAATCAGTCCATATTTGACTTTAGCTTTTATGTGAAAAACACTCACGGAAACCAAAAATTTTAGCAAAGGCCAGTTAAAAGCTATTAAATTAGAAACTATGATAGCTATGGCCACTAAATTTTGCAAGAATAAGCTCTCTATATATACCAGTCAGTGTGTAAAATTTTGTTACAATCGGTCAACATTTGGCTATAATTCTTATATATATAACATCCTCTTTTTATATTTACAATCAAAAAGATTTGGAGGTACATTCATTATATTAAGATTGCACCTATGAAATTAAATAGGTGCCAATCAATGTTTAGCCCAGACTTTATATATGATGAATGCATTAGGAACTCATAACGAAATATATGGACCTGTCGTATTACTATTAACGTGTTTAGCCTAACTACATATTAAGCACAACGAAAAGTATTTAACAACTTATTAATGTAAAACTATACCCGGTTATGAGACCGAATTTTGATCAAAGTAACTGGGGAAACCACTAAAATATTTTTAAATGTTGAACTATAAAGCTACGGCAACCGAATTTAGTCCAAAGGTTTTACCAACAATACCAAATAGCTTAGCGATTTTTCCAGTTTTGGTGCAGATTTTGAATTAGCTACACCCTTGTAGATATATGAGATATGTTTCTAAATTTAACACAACTTGATGGTGGGTATATAAGATTCGGCACAGCCGAATATAACACTCTTACTTGTTTTCCTTTTCATAGACCAGGTCACATATATAACATTTTAAAGCCGACTACGGAAACTTAAAAATCTAACTTTTTCGACTACCCATTAAAATGAATTACATTTCATAGGTTAATAACAGTCAATTAATTCCAACATAAAGATCCAAACGTTTTCTTCTTTGACATTTTGAAGGTTAAATCAATTATTTAAGGAAATTAAAAGAAATTAATCATGTTAAAATAAATTTCCATTTCACTGGATCTGTTACGAGATAATTGTCCGGTAATAAAATAAAAGCGACATTATTATAGAGCCAAACAATTATAGTATTAGGTAATTTATTGGCATGTGCCGAAATAAAACAAAGCCTAGTATTTTTTCTAAGAAGAAAATTTAATTAATTAATTTATTCAATTATTCTTTTTGCATAATTTTCACATTTTGCTACTTTAAGTGAATATTTATTTAGTTATATGTAAGTATGTAGACGGCACGTTTCTATTATGGCAAACATATATTAATTCATTTATTTGTTTGGTTAATGTGACAGATTTAACTAAAATGTTTTAACTGTGTGGACTGAGTGTAAGCATTTCAACAGCTGCATATGACCTAACAAAATAATCAATTATGTACCTACTCGTTTTATTAGAAGCTTATAAGATCTCTTTCTAACTACAACTTAAAAGCTGTTCACTACTGCTATGAGAACCTTTCGCAGTTTGTACGTAATTGTGTGTGATGTGGCTTAGTTTTTTAGTAAGTAGACTATCAAGCGTAAGTAACTTATCATATTCAGCCTGGGTTCCATCCCCTATTACGGCAACATCAATTTCTGTCATTATTAATTTCTACACATATTAATTAATCCTCCATCGGCGCGAATGCTACAGCCACAACACGCCGTCGATGAAAAATATATAAAATTGGCTGAAGAACAAAAAAGCTTAAAAAGCTTTCACTGTTCTAAAAATATAAATAATGTGCAATTACAATGTTAAATTATATTTAACTTTATCTCTCCTTTTTTCTATAGAAAAATTATTGGTATAAAAGCTTTTCTTAGAAAAATTATTAGCACAACAGGTTTTCTATAGAAAAATTGTTAGTATAACAATTTTTCTAAAAACAAATCGTTGGTATAAAAGTTTTTCTATAGACAAATTGTTGGTATAACAGTTTTTTTAAGGAAAAATTGTTGGTATAACAGTTAGTTAAATTGTTAGTTTAACAAATTTTCTATGGAAAAATTTTTGATATTAAAGCTTTCTTTAGAAAAATTATTTTTAAACCAATTTTTCTACAGTAAAATTGTTGATACAACAGTTTTCAAGAAAATAATTATTGGTATAATAGATTTTCTATACAAAAATTTTGGTATAGCAGTTTTTTATAGAAAATTTGTTATACCAAGAATTTTTCTATAGAAAAACTATAGAAAAACGGTAGTTAAAACAGTTTTTCTATAGAAAAATTGTTATACCAACAATTTTTCTATTTTTCTATAGAAAAACTTGTATACTAACAAATTTTCTAAGAAAAACTGTTATACCAACAATTTTTCTACAGAAAAACTATTTCAACAATTTTTTTTTATAGAAAAACTGTTCTACCAACAAATTTTTCTATAAAAAAACTGTTATAACAAAAATTTTTCTATGGAAAAACTGTTATACCAAAAATTTTTCTATAGAAAAGCTATTAAACCAACAATTTTTCTACAGAAAAACTGTTATACCAATAATTTTTCCATAGAAAAACTGTTATATCAACAATTTTTCTATAGAAAAACTGTTATACCAACAATTTTTCTATAGAAAAACTGTTATACCAATAATTTTTCCATAGAAAAACTGTTATACCAACAATTTTTCTATAGAAAAACTGTTATACCAACAATTTTTCTATAGAAAAACTGTTATACCAACAATTTTTCTATAGAAAAACTGTTATACCAACAATTTTTCTATAGAAAAACTGTTATACCAACAATTTTTCTATAGAAAAACTGTTATACCAACAATTTTTCTATAGAAAAACTGTTATACCAACAATTTTTCTATAAAAAAACTGTTACCAAAACAATTTTTCTATAGAAAAACTGTTATACCAACAATTTTTCCATAGAAAAACTGTCATACCAACAATTTTTCTATAGAAAAACTGTTATACCAACAGTTTTTCTATAGAAAATTGCCATATCTACATTTTTTCCAAAAACTGTTATACCAACAATTTTTCTACCACAATTTTACTAAAGAGTTCTCGGTATCACAGTTTTTTTTTCTATAGAAAAATTGTTGGTATAACAGTTTTTCCTTGTAAAAACTTTGGTTGTGACAGCTTTTCTATACAAAAATTTTTGGTATAACAATTTTACTATAGAAAAGCTGTTATACCGCTTTTCTATAAAAAAAATTGTTGGTACAAGAGTTTTTCTAAAGAAAGAATGTTGGTATAACAGTTTTCTATAGAAAAATTGTTAGTAGAACAGTTTTTCTATAGAAAAATTGTTGGTAGAACAGTTTTTCTATAGAAAAATTGTTGATAGAACAGTTTTGCTATAGAAAAATTGTTGGTAGAACAGGTTTTCTATAGAAAAATTGTTGGTATTACAGTTTTCTATAAAAAACTTGTTGGTATAGCAGTTTTTCTATAGTAAAATTGTTGGTATAACAGTTTTTCTATAAAAAAATTGTAAGTATAACAGGTTTTCTATAGAAAAATTGTTGATATAACAGATTTTCCATAGAAAAATTGTTGGTATAACAGTTTTTCTATAGAAAAATTGTTGGTATAACAGTTTTTCTATAGAAAAATTGTTGGTATAACAGTTTTTCTATAGAAAAATTGTTGGTATAACAGTTTTTCTATAGAAAAATTGTTGGTATAACAGTTTTTCTATAGAAAAATTGTTGGTATAACAGTTTTTCTATAGAAAAATTGTTGGTATAACAGTTTTTCTATAGAAAAATTGTTGGTATAACAGTTTTTCTATAGAAAAATTGTTGGTATAACAGTTTTTCTATAGAAAAATTGTTGGTATAACAGTTTTTCTATAGAAAAATTGTTCGTATAACAGTTTTCTAAAGAAAAATTATTGGTATAGCAGTTTTTCTATAGAAAAATTGTTGGTATAACAGTTTTTCTGTGGAAAAATTGTTGATATAACAGTTTTTCTATAGAAAAATTCTTGGTATAACAGTTTTTCTATAGAAAGTTTTTGGTATAAGTGTTTTTCTATATAAAAATTATTGGTATAACAACAATGTAGAGAACATTGTACGTAATATTTTATTTAGACTATTCTAAAAGTATGCTACACAAATGTTTCTGAAATATTTTACATTTTGTTAGAAGTCGAATGTGGAGCTTTGGCCCCTGCTTTCGATTGGTTAAGCTTAAGCTTTTCTTAAGTTTAATTTTTTATAAGTCTTAAAGTATTAAGAACTTATTTCTTCAAATTTGAAAATATATTTAACTTTACATAAAATCTTAAAATTTAATCTCACTTAAAGTTATTAGCGTGAAAAAACTCATAAAACTTATGCCATCTATTTACAGATTATGAAATTAATTACACAATTTATATGCATAATAGCTCTATCTGCTTTTGTTAATGCCTAAAGGCCTTGAATTAAAATTCATTTATACATTTATTTCCTGTAATTCCTGTTAAGTGTTTATAAATATTTCTTTATCTAAAAAAAGCAAACAAATCTGAGTACCAGCCTTTTTAAGTAAAGAAAAACAAACAAAATATCTTTAAGTATTTAAAATAGCTCCAGAATTCAAGGCATATTTTTGGGCTGCTTGGGAAGCACATAAACATTGAATACTTTTAGGTTACGTTTGTTAATCTGTTTTATTTATTTCACGAAAAAAAGCCGTTTACATAATTTATTCATTTGATTTAACTTAACACCTGTTTCCTTTTTCTGCTACAAATCTCACTCTCGCACACACACACATACCCAAAAAAGCTTAAATGGGAAAAGCTCTTGAACGAAAGCCAACCTTTTTTACACGTTAAGAGCAGAGTGATAATATTATTAAAACCCTTTTAAGCTGCTTTAAATCCTTAAAGTTTTTTTTCAGTTTTTCAGTTGCTACTAATTCGATTTAATGCTAAAAAGTGGAAAATGTAGGAAAATCTACTTTAACTAACTAAAATCATTTGTAACCTAGAAGCTTTATCACTTAACACGTTCTAACACACATTTTACACAATTATCATATTATTCCAATTTTTTTACTCCTTTCCGGATTTTTTTCTCTAAAAAATTTCATTTTACTCAGGGATAAAGTTATTTATGTTGCCATTTCATTTCATTATTCAAATTTTTTATACGAGTAAGTGCAAAATATGTGAGGGAAGGAAGAAATCTACTATAATTTTTAATGGCAACAATCTGTAACAACAATTTTATTTTACAGCTTCTCATTCTAACGCTAATCATTGACTTACCTGAATAAATTCCATTTTTGATATGGCTTAAAATTATACTCCTCGCAATTCTTATACTCATACATATTTTCTACACTTAGGGATAATAGAAAGGAAATACTTGTGAGCTTATCCTTAGCGTTTTTCACATCCTTTCTATAGATCGTTTAGTACAATATGGATATGGTTATGTTAAATGTTTGATATACTTCTAAATGCTGTTACACTTGAACAAGTTTCCTAAAAATGCGTTTTTATTTATGGGTTATAAAAAAAGTTTGGGTTAATGTTCAAAGTTTTTGTTAAGATTTAAAACATTCTTTATAACTTTTAAAATTTAAATACAAGTAAGAAAGTTTTATATTAGATTGGGACCGAATTATTATTTCACTACACCACTAAGGACATACGCGAAATGATTGTAAGTTTAGGCGAATCTTGTGACTATATTTGGAATCAAATTTACACAATATTTTCATATAGAAAAACCGTTATAAATACAAACAATTTTTATATGGAAAAACTGTTACACCAACAATTTTTCTACAGCAAAACTACTATGTCAACAATTTCCTGTAGAAAACTAAAAAAAATTGCTATATCAACAAATTTTCTATAGGAAAATTGTTATACCAACAATATTTCTGTAAAAAACTATTATACCAACAATTCTTCTATAGAAAGACTGTGATACCAACAATTTTTCTAAGAAAAACTGTTATACCAATAATTTTTCTATAGAAAAACTGTTATACTAACACTATGTCTATAGAAAAACTGTTATACCAACAATTTTTCTATAGCAAAAGTGTTATACCGACAATTTTGCTATAGAAAAATTGTAATACCAAGAATTTATCTATAGAAAAACTGTTATATCAACAATTTTTCCATAAAAAGCTGTTATACACAAAATTTTTCTATATAGATAAACTGTTATACTAACAGAACTGTTATACCAATAATTTTACTATAGAAAAAGTTTTACATCAACAATTTTTCTATAGAAAAACTCTAGTACCAACAATTTTTCTATAGAAAAACTGTAATACCAACAATTTTTCTATAGAAAAACTGTTATACCAACAACTTTTCTATAAAAAGCTTTTATACCAACAACTTTTCTATAGAAAAATTGTTATACCAACAATTTTTCTATAGAAAAACTGTCATACCAACAATTTTTTTTGTAGAAAAACTGTTATACCAACAATTTTTCTACAGAAAAACTGTTGTACCAACAATTTTTCTATAGAAAAACTGTTATACCAACAATTTTTCTATAGAAAAACTGTTGTACCAACAATTTTTCTATAGAAAAACTGTTATACCAACAATTTTTGTATAGAAAACAGTTACACCAACAATTTTTCTAAAAAAAAACTATCATACCAACAATTTTTCTATAGAAAACTGTTGTACCCACAATTTTTCTATAGAAAAACTGTTGTATAACAGTTTTTCTATAGAAAAATTGTTGGTATAACAGTTTTTCTATAGAAAAATTGTTGGTGTAACAGTTTTTCTATAGAAAAATTGTTGATATAAAAGTTATAAAAAACTGTTATACCAACAATTTTTCTATAGAAAAACTGTTATACCAACAATTTTTCTATAGAAAAACTGTTATACCAACAATTTTTCTATAGAAAAACGGTTATACCAACAATTTTTCTATAGAAAAACTGTTATACCAACAATTTTTCTATAGAAAAACTGTTATACCAACAATATTTCTATAGAAAAACTGTTATACCAACAATTTTTCTATAGAAAAAATGTTATATCAAAAAGTTTTCTATAGACAAACTGTTATACCAACAATTTTTCTATAGAAAAAATGTTATACGAACAATTTTTCTAGAAAACAGTTACACCAACAATTTTTCTAAAAAAAAAACTATCATACCAACAATTTTTCTATAGAAAACTGTTGTACCCACAATTTTTCTATAGAAAAACTGTTGTATAACAGTTTTTCTATAGAAAAATTGTTGGTATAACAGTTTTTCTATAGAAAAATTGTTGGTGTAACAGTTTTTCTATAGAAAAATTGTTGATATAAAAGTTATAAAAAACTGTTATACCAACAATTTTTCTATAGAAAAACTGTTATACCAACAATTTTTCTATAGAAAAACGGTTATATCAACAATTTTTCTATAGAAAAATTGTTATACCAACAATTTTTCTATAGAAAAACTGTTATACCAACAATATTTCTATAGAAAAACTGTTATACCAACAATTTTTCTATAGAAAAAATGTTATATCAACAAGTTTTCTATAGACAAACTGTTATACCAACAATTTTTCTATAGAAAAAATGTTATACGAACAATTTTTCTATAGAAAAACTGTTACACCAACAATTTTTCTATAGAAAAACTGTTATACCAACAATTTTGCTATAGAAAAACGGTTATACCAACAATTTTTCTATAGAAAAACTGTTATACCAACAATTTTTCTATAGAAAAACTGTTATACCAACAATATTTCTATAGAAAAACTGTTATACCAACAATTTTTCTATAGAAAAAATGTTATATCAACAAGTTTTCTATAGACAAACTGTTATACCAACAATTTTTCTATAGAAAAAATGTTATACGAACAATTTTTCTATAGAAAAACTGTTACACCAACAATTTTTCTATAGAAAAACTGTTATACCAACAATTTTTCTATAGAAAAACTGTTATACCAACAAAATTTCTATTGAAAAACTGTTATACCAAAATTGTTTTTATAGAAAAACTGTTATACCAACAATTTATGTATAGAAAAACTGTTATATCAACAATTTTTCTATATAAAAACTGTTATACCAACAATTTTTCTTCAGAATAACTGTTATAACAACAATTTTTCTTAGAAAAACTGTTATACCAAAAATTTTTCTAAGAAAAACTGTTAGATTAAAAATTATTTTTAGAAAAAGCTATTGCCTTTAAAAACCATTATTCCAAAATAACATTCACTTACATACGATTGGAAAAAACTACTAACAAATATCCATCACATATTCCCGGTTATGGATTCTTTCACGCAACCAAATTTATTTTCTATTTGTTGTTCTTCAGTTGTTTTTATCCCTTTTTCAAAACCAACACTCAATCCTTTTTAATGGAAATTTTTCTAAAGGTTCCATCAAATTCCACATAAATATTTTCACTTTGAAGAAAAATAAAATTTACGAGGAAATAAATTTAAAGCCACAAAAATTGTTTTACATGCTTTTTTGCGTTCACATGAGTAACAACAAAACAAAATAAAGTAAAAAGTTACCCAAACTTGAGAAGAGTTTGGTATTGATGTCTAAAAGTAGTTGGATATTTCTCAATAAAGTGAAAATGGTTACGAATTTGAAATGTTATTTAGACTTCCTGGGGGTTTTTCCAAAGGTTTTCCTTAAAGTTGGAGTGATAAAAACACTTTTTTGCTTAAGAGGTATAAAATTTGTTGGAGTTTGTTTGAAACATCTAAAGTTTAAGAAACAAGACATGTTCCACTTAGCCCGAGAAAATGATGTAAAGAATTTGTTGGGGTTAGTTTTTTGCCAGTTCTTTTTTATTGTTTAACACTTTTGGTGGGTTTAAAAAAGTTTATATGTTCTAAAAGCCACATAAATGATGGAAAATTTCTTAACCACAGTACAAAATAGTTATTTTGGAATATTTGTTCTTTTACGGTCATAAATTGAGACAAAAGGGATATGTTAGAGGAATACAATTTTTGAGTTGGAAACCTTCATATTGAGTGTGAGTTGGGAGTTAAGTTTTAGGGTTAAAGCCCTTAAATAAGACTCAATTTAAATAATAAAGAGTCATTTTTCATACATAAGGATAATATCCGAATGTGAAACTATTTATTAACCAACTGATAGATATTGAATATATCGTTACATTAATTTGTCGTTTAAATTGAAAGACTAAGATGGATACTATTAATAGGGCCTGAACTCAAACATAAACTAAGAAAGTCTAACCTGCAATAAAAGTCTAAGACATAGACGTATAATTAGACCCAAGACATAGACTAAGACATAGACTAAGACATAGACTAAGACATAGACTAAGACATAGACTAAGCATAGACTAAGACATAGACTAAAACATAGACTAAGGCATAGACTAAGACATTGACTAAGACATAGGCTAAGACATAGACTAAGACATAGACTAAGACATAGACTAAGACATAGACTAAGACATAGACTAAGACATAGACTAAGACATAGACTAAGACATAGACTAAGACATAGACTAAGACATAGACTAAGTCATAGACTAAGACATAGACTAAGACATAGACTAAGACATAGACTAAGACATAGACTAAGACATAGACTAAGACATAGACTAAGACATAGACTAAGACATAGACTAAGACATAGACTAAGACATAGACTAAGACATAGACTAAGACATAGACTAAGACATAGACTAAGACATAGACTAAGACATAGACTAAGACATAGACTAAGACATAGACTAAGACATAGACTAAGACATAGACTAAGACATAGACTAAGACATAGACTAAGACATAGACTAAGACATAGACTAAGACATAGACTAAGACATAGACTAAGACATAGACTAAGACATAGACTAAGACATAGACTAAGACATAGACTAAGACATAGACTAAGACATAGACTAAGACATAGACTAAGACATAGACTAAGACATAGACTAAGACATAGACTAAGACATAGACTAAGACATAGACTAAGACATAGACTAAGACATAGACTAAGACATAGACTAAGACATAGACTAAGACATAGACTAAGACATAGACTAAGACATAGACTAAGACATAGACTAAGACATAGACTAAGACATAGACTAAGACATAGACTAAGACATAGACTAAGACATAGACTAAGACATAGACTAAGACATAGACTAAGACATAGACTAAGACATAGACTAAGACATAGACTAAGACATAGACTAAGACATAGACTAAGACATAGACTAAGACATAGACTAAGACATAGACTAAGACATAGACTAAGACATAGACTAAGACATAGACTAAGACATAGACTAAGACATAGACTAAGACATAGACTAAGACATAGAATAAGACATAGAATAAGACATAGACTAAGACATAGACTAAGACATAGACTAAGACATAGACTAAGACATAGACTAAGACATAGACTAAGACATAGACTAAGACATAGACTAAGACATAGACTAAGACATAGACTAAGACATAGACTAAGACATAGACTAAGACATAGACTAAGACATAGACTAAGACATAGACTAAGACATAGACTAAGACATAGACTAAGATATAGACTAAGACATAGACTAAGACATAGACTAAGACACAGACTAAGACATAGACTAAGACATAGACTAAGACATAGACTAAGACATAGACTAAGACATAGACTAAGACATAGAATAAGACATAGAATAAGACATAGACTAAGACATAGACTAAGACATAGACTAAGACATAGACTAAGACATAGACTAAGACATAGACTAAGACATAGACTAAGACATAGACTAAGACATAGACTAAGACATAGACTAAGACATAGACTAAGACATAGACTAAGACATAGACTAAGACATAGACTAAGACATAGACTAAGACATAGACTAAGACATAGACTAAGATATAGACTAAGACATAGACTAAGACATAGACTAAGACACAGACTAAGACATAGACTAAGACATAGACTAAGACATAGACTAAGACATAGACTAAGACATAGACATAGACTAAGACATAGACTAAGACATAGACTAAGACATAGACTAAGACATAGACTAAGACATAGACTAAGACATAGACTAAGAAATAGACTAAGACATAGACATAGGCTAAGACATAGACTAAGACATAGACTAAGACATAGACTAAGACATAGACTAAGACATAGACTAAGACATAGACATAGACATAGACTAAGACATAGACTAAGACATAGACTAAGACATAGACTAAGACATAGACTAAGACATAGACTAAGACATAGACTAAGACATAGACTAAGACATAGACTAAGACATAGACTAAGACATAGACTAAGACATAGACTAAGACATAGACTAAGACATAGACTAAGACATAGACTAAGACATAGACTAAGACATAGACTAAGACATAGACTAAGACATAGACTAAGACATAGACTAAGACATAGACTAAGACATAGACTAAGACATAGACTAAGACATAGACTAAGACATAGACTAAGACATAGACTAAGACATAGACTAAGACATAGACTAAGACATAGACTAAGACATAGACTAAGCATAGACTAAGACATAGACTAAGACATAGACTAAGACATAGACTAAGACATAGACTAAGACATAGACTAAGACATAGACTAAGACATAGACTAAGACATAGACTAAGACATAGACTAAGACATAGACTAAGACATAGACTAAGACATAGACTAAGACATAGACTAAGACATAGACTAAGACATAGACTAAGACATAGACTAAGACATAGACTAAGACATAGACTAAGACATAGACTAAGACATAGACTAAGACATAGACTAAGACATAGACTAAGACATAGACTAAGACATAGACTAAGACATAGACTAAGACATAGACTAAGACATAGACTAAGACATAGACTAAGACATAGACTAAGACATTGACTAAGACATTGACTAAGACATAGGCTAAGACATAGACTAAGATATAGACTAAGATATAGACTAAGACATAGACTAAGACATGGACTAAGACATAGACTAAGACATAGACTAAGACATAGACTAAGACATAGACTAAGACATAGACTAAGACATAGACTAAGACATAGACTAAGACATAGACTAAGACATAGACTAAGACATAGACTAAGACATAGACTAAGACATAGACTAAGACATAGACTAAGACATAGACTAAGACATAGACTAAGACATAGACTAAGACATAGACTAAGACATAGACTAAGACATAGACTAAGACATAGACTAAGACATAGACTAAGACATAGACTAAGACATAGACTAAGTCATAGACTAAGACATAGACTAAGACGTAGACTAAGACATAGACTAAGTCATAGACTAAGACATAGACTAAGACATAGACTAAAACATAGACTAAGACATAGACTAAGACATAGACTAGGACAAAGACTAAGACATAGACTAAGACATAGACTAAGACATAGACCAAGACATAGACTAAGACATATACTATGACATACACTATGACATACACTATGACATAGACTAAGACACAGACTAAGACACAGACTAAGATACAGACTAAGACACAGACTAAGACATAGACACATGTAAATTTCACTCAATGGTTAGCCGCTTGAGCTATATAAACCCCACATAAAACATAATACGAGTATTTAAGCTAAAATAAGACACTGACTGAGATCAGCAAATTATATATTTATAAGTCAGATTGTTTAAAATAGGTATCTGTTGCTATATCCTGGAATACACTTAATCATATGTATTCTCACTTTTGTTCTTATTTGAGCTTTAATTCCAAACCAATAATCCATTAATCTATTTATAAACTAAAAATTTAACACATTTTCATTTGGCTTATAATCCAGAAAGTTCATTTACATATTTACATTTACATATTAAAAATAATTACTACCTATCCTCAAGTTATACTTCAATTAAATTAATTTCTAGCAGCCCCTAAAGTATGCTTTATTATTTCATTAAATTTATACCTTTCATGCATGAACAATTATTTCTTTTTTTTTTTTTTGCTCAAGTTGTATAACTTGTTAAGTGGTTACACTTTAAATTATTCATAACTTAAAGCTTTTGCAAGCGTTTGTTTTTGCCCTACGAGCTTATAAAGCTTTTTTCCTTTAAAGTAACAGCCTTAAAATATGCTACACTTTTATTACATAACCATTTGCTAGGCTATAATATTATTGCTTTGCTATTACTTCCTTGCACGCATACTTAGGCATGTCTTTTTTTTCTTTGCTTTTCATTATAAGCTTTTTTAGTTTTAATGTTGCATTGCGTGTTCTTTTCTGATTTTCTAAGAAATTATTTTTCATAATTTCTAATAATTTTTCTTCTATTAGAAGCCAACATTTTGTGGTCGTTTGTATTAAGCAGCTGCAGGAAAACACATTCGACAAATATAAATTTAGAAATCCATAAAATTGAACGTGAATCAATTCATCTGATAACTTTAATACCGATTTTACCTCGTACGATGTCTATAAAACTTATATAGATTTAACTGTTTTCAAGAATATATTGCAATATAGAAAAATAAATAAAATCAACACGAGCTATAAAATACAAAATAATTCACAAAATCACGATTCTCTGAAGTTGTTTATAAACGGAAAATCTTTAAATATGATTAAATAGACAAGGAATTGACTAAGACAATGTCTTAAGCAAAAACAAGTAAGAAAGTGCTATAGTCGGTCAAGCCCGACCATACGATACCCTTCACCACTTAGGTCAAAAGTGTTTTTTTCCTGTATATAGACAAATATTTGCTAAATTTTGCCATCATACAAACATATTCTCAAAACTTATACATTTAAGCTGTTTCCGCCATTTGAACTTATATGAGAGCTAGGGTCAAATATGGACCGATTATTTCGACATTTGGCAAATTGATTACAGTTGTTACAAAAATTATATTTGCAAAAAATAAACTTAAAATTCTCATTATCTTCGGATTTACGAGCGTTTTAGTGAATTTTGTCGCATTTAGTGCGTTTTGAGAAAAGAGTTTGTATGGGAGCTATGGTCAAATGTAGACCGATTTCAATGAAATTTAGTACCGTGATTTAAGTTTGCATGAGCAGTATTTGTTTTGAGTTTCATGAAAAAATAGGTACCATAAATAAGGCACCGATTTTGACGAATTTCAATAGTCATGGTCCCATTATCAAAAAAATGATCTGTGCCAAATTTCATCAAATTATCTTTAGAATTGCGATCTGTAGTTTGATTACAAGGTTTACATGGGGGTCCAGCCAGCCAGACGGACTGACATCGCTAAATCGACTTAAATGATTCTAAGCCTATTGGTATACTAAAAGATGGGTCTGAGACAAATATTTCTATGCGTTACATACATCAGCACAAACTTATAATACCCTTTCCACATATGGTGGTGAAGGGTATAATAATGATAACGAAAGAAGCATCGTTATCGTAGTTATATTAACTTTAATACAAATTGATCCGAGCAATATAAAAATTCTTAAAATACGAATATTTATTGAAATATTGAAAAAACAAAATTAATATTTTTTTGAACAACCATAAAAATAAGTGGACAGGTGTTTGGTACTTTTTTCAAACTATGTCCTATAGGGGCTAAAAAGTGGTGAAAGTAGTTTTTTTGGTACTATTTTTAACAAAAGAATACAGAAATTAACTTTGTACAAGAATCAATAAATGTGAAAAAATATTGAACACGTATTTGGTACTTTTTTGATTTCGGTTGCCAAAATGGTTAAAAAAGGGATAAAATGATAATTTAAGATCTCATAAAGTAATATAAAAGGGAACAATATGTTAACTACGGGTTTATGAAATGTACTGAATTCAATTGGTACCAAAGAAGTACCAAATATGCAGATTGAACTTTTTTAACATTAGGGGATAAAAAGGGGAACAAATTGTTAATGTTATAACTTTTAAAAAAATTAATGTGGGTCTGTCTGTATGTACTTTATAGGATAGTAAACTATGCATTTGACCATTTTATACTCAGCAAAGAGTATAAAATGATCAAATGATCATTTTATGCAAAGCAAAGGTTTTTAAGTTAACATGACTATTTTCCGACTGGTGGTGCCACTGAAAATTACTCAAAATGATTTAGATCTCAAACTGTGTATTTGATCATGCTATGATCTATAGAAAAGTTGTTGCTTATAAGCCGTCGAAGGTTTTTTAGTTGGTATGACCAATTACCGACAGGTGGCGCCACTGAAAATTACTCAAAGTGAATTAAATTAAACTGTGTATTTGATCATGCTATGATCTTAAGCAAATTTGTTACGCATGAGTCGACGGAGGTTTCTTAGTTTGTATGACCAATTTCCAGCAGATGGCGCCATTGAAAATTACTCAAAGTGAATTAAATCGTAGTCTGCACATTTCATCATGCTGTGATCTTTAACAGAGTTGTTGCGGATGACCTGACGAAGGTTTCTTAGTCGGTATGACAAATTTCCGACAGGTGACGCCATTTTAAATTACTAAAAATTAATTAAATCGTGACAGGAAATTTTTTTCTTTGATTTCAAATGTTTTTCTACGGAATATTGTGACACTAGGTCTAAAAGTTAAAATCTTAAAATTAGGTCGATTTCTTGAACCGTTTCGCCGTACCTGCGATTTCAAATTGAAGATTTCGCGAAAATGTAAATTTTTCGTCCAAATGCTCGGCAAATTTTACTTGTATTCAATTATAACAAAAAATATAATTAATATTATTGCTTCGTTTACGGAAAACCTATGCTAAAGGGTTTTTTAATATTGGACGAGATTAACCCTTTCCTCACCACGGTCAAATGTCAAAATTTAGATTTTCTGAAAATTATCATAGCGAGATTATGGAATATGAAGTAATAATTAGCGAAATTAAAAAAGCATGAGCATAATTTTGGGTTTTATTCTCCGATTTGTCTGTTTTAACACACTGGAGAGCAAATTCTAAATTTGTAATATTTGTTGAACAAAATTTTCAAAAAATTTAAAAATTATTTTTGAAACCGACCTGAGAAAAATGTACCATTTTCCAAAATGAAAAAAAACTAAGTAAATTTGATTATATGTAAACAAAACTGAACTATTTACTAGTAAAAAGCCATTAAATGATAAATCATGTCTAACTTAAGAATTTCCTTATTTACAACATAGAATTTTTGGTGCATAGCCTTAGGCGCGTTTTCAAATATATGCATTTTCGGGGGAAAACTGCAATAACTCTTAAACTAAATCATGGATTTTCGTCTTTTAGTTAGTTCTCTTTAATATTATATTATTGTTTCTTGTAAAAATTATTAATTTTTAGTCTAAATTTCGCAAAAACTAAAAAATAACCCATTTTCCCCCATACAAATGGGCTCTAAAACTTTGGACCCAATGCGCGCCCATAGAACGTAGTCCGATTTGGCTTAAATTTTCAGATCTAAACTTTTAGACCAAGTGTCACAATATTCCGTAGAAAAAGTTATAAAATTTGAAAAATCATTTTCCTGCATACAAAAAATTGTCACCCTACCGTGCATTTAGTCATACCATATTCTTTACCAAAGTTGTTGCGCATGAGCCGACGAGAGTTTCTAAATTGGTATAACCAATTTTCAAAAATTATTCAGAATTAATTGAACATTAAACTATTCATTTGATCATGTGTTGATCGGACAAAATGTATAAAATGATTAAAAATTAATTGGATATTTGTGTGCAATGTCTTTGCTATACTTTAATTTATTTGGCTAATACAGTAGAATTTTTCTAACCTGAACTTCTATTACTTAAATTTTCATAAGTTGAAGCAAATTTTGTTTTTATACCCACCATCAAAAAGAATGGGGGGTATATTGAGATTGTCATTCCGTTTGTAATTTCTTTAATATTGGTTTTAAAAATAAAAGCAGGGACCGTAACTGTTATAACTTTTAATGTAAATGTCAGAAAATAAAAGTTATTTTTTGACTTTTATTTTTTCGAGCAGAAATAAAAGTTATTTTTTTGATTTTTATTTTTTCAATAAAAAACAACAGTTATTTTTGACTTTTATTTTTTCAAGCAAAAATAAAAGTTATTTTTTAACTTTTATTTTTTCGATCAATAATAAGAGTTATTTTTGACTTTTATTATTTCGAGCATGAATAAAAGTTATTATTTGACTTTTATTTTTTCGAGCAAAAATAAAAGTTATTTTTTAACTTTTATTTTTTCGAGCAAAAATAAGAGTTATTTTTGACTTTTATACTCGTATATACTCGTAAGATTCGGCACAGCCGAATACAAAACTCTTATCTGATAAATTTAACGTTTTTAAATTTGATTCCCAAAGTTGAAGTGTCCATAAGTTGAAGCTTTTTTCGGTATAATGGTTATTCAATCTGTAGAAGTTCGACTGTACTTTATACAATAAAATATTTGAAAAATTTAAAATTTGCCTTGAAATGCTTATCCTAAAGCTCCGAACAAGGCTCGGTTAACCAGGTACTATTTTTATTATCTCTTCATTAAATCTATCATATATCATTAATATTAAACATTAAAAAATTCCTATTTAATCCCATTTATTTTGAGCCTTTAATTTTCTTCTTTTTTTTGAGATCATAAATTATTTGTTAGCAATAAATTCTTAAATTTTATTAACATGTCAAAAGTGTAAAAAGATGAGCCACAGGATTTATAAAACAAAAAAAAAAGAAAGATTAGTAGTCTCACTTAAGCAAACATGAGACATGACGCCAAAAAGGCCCGGAAGAAATTTGAGGGGGAAAAAATATAAAACACAATTTTCTTATTAAATTTCTTAAGCAACAGCAGAGACGGAAGTAAGACCACGGCAAAGCAGAAGCTACAAAGCAAAATTCTACCTTAAATTAACACTTGTTATAAAAAAGCAGCTAAAGTTCGCTGAAGGATAGAAGTATATAAAGTTGTTAGATGTAGACATACATACCTACTATATACTTAGATGAAAAACGGAAACGGAAATAAAAAATAAAGTGCAAATAAATGTACATTAAAGTTTTATGGCATTATTCTTATTAAACACACACACACACCCAATACATACACAATCATCCACGTATTTCACTTTATTTGCAGTTGTAAGCAACAAAATGTAGAAATAAAGATTTTTTTTGCGCAAAAATAAAACAATTTTTCCTTTATCCTAAATATGACACGTACACTTTGCACTCGTAGAAATGATTATTATTTTTCTTTCGAGAAAATAACAAATATTTGTCTGTCTGTATGTTTTGTATTTATGCACTACCACAAGTTTTAGTTATACATATCCATAGTTTATTGGTGAAAATATATATATTATTGTTTTTAACTGACATATTTCTCCACTTAAAATATTATTTTCTATCTCATCGAAGTTTTGCACAAAAATAATAGACATAGACTAAGACATATACTAAAACATTGACTAAGATATAAACTAAGACATAGACTAAGACATAGACTATGACATAGACTAAGACATAGACTAAGACATAGACTAAGACATAGACTAAGACATAGACTAAGACATAGACTAAGACATAGACTAAGACATAGACTAAGACATAGACTAAGACATAGACTAAGACATAGACTAAGACATAGACTAAGACATAGACTAAGACATAGACTAAGACATAGACTAAGATATAGACTAAGACATAGACTAAGACATAGACTAAGACATAGACTAAGACATAGACTAAGACATAGACTAAGACATAGACTAAGACATAGACTAAGACATAGACTAAGACATAGACTAAGACATAGACTAAGACATAGACTAAGACATAGACTAAGACATAGACTAAGACATAGACTAAGACATAGACTAAGATATAGACTAAGACATAGACTAAGACATAGACTAAGACATAGACTAAGACATAGACTAAGACATAGACTAAGACATAGACTAAGACATAGACTAAGACATAGACTAAGACATAGACTAAGACATAGACTAAGACATAAACTAAGACATAAACTAAGACATAGACTAAGACATAGACTAAGACATAGACTAAGACATAGACTAAGACATAGACTAAGACATAGACTAAGATATAGACTAAGACATAGACTAAGACATAGACTAAGACATAGACTAAGACATAGACTAAGACATAGACTAAGACATAGACTAAGACATAGACTAAGACATAGACTAAGACATAGACTAAGACATAGACTAAGACATAGACTAAGACATAGACTAAGACATAGACTAAGACATAGACTAAGACATAGACTAAGACATAGACTAAGACATAGACTAAGACATAGACTAAGGCATAGACTAAGACATAGACTAAGATATAGACTAAGACATAGACTAAGACATAGACTAAGACATAGACTAAGACATAGACTAAGACATAGACTAAGACATAGACTAAGACATAGATTAAGACATGGACTAAGACATAGACTAAGACATAGACTAAGACATGGACTAAGACATAGACTAAGACATAGACTAAGACATAGACTAAGACATAGACTAAGACATAGACTAAGACATAGACTAAGACATAGACTAAGACATAGACTAAGACATAGACTAAGACATAGACTAAGACATAGACTAAGACATAGACTAAGACATAGACTAAGACATAGACTAAGACATAGACTAAGACATAGACTAAGACATAGACTAAGACATAGACTAAGACATAGACTAAGACATAGACTAAGACATAGACTAAGACATAGACTAAGACATAGACTAAGACATAGACTAAGACATAGACTAAGACATAGACTAAGACATAGACTAAGACATAGACTAAGACATAGACTAAGACATAGACTAAGACATAGACTAAGACATAGACTAAGACATAGACTAAGACATAGACTAAGACATAGACTAAGACATAGACTAAGACATAGACTAAGACATAGACTAAGACATAGACTAAGACATAGACTAAGACATAGACTGAGACATAGACTAAGACATAGACTAAGACATAGACTAAGACATAGACTAAGACATAGACTAAGACATAGACTAAGACATAGACTAAGACATAGACTAAGACATAGACTAAGACATAGACTAAGACATAGACTAAGACATAGACTAAGACATAGACTAAGACATAGACTAAGACATAGACTAAGACATAGACTAAGACATAGACTAAGACATAGACTAAGACATAGACTAAGACATAGACTAAGACATAGACTAAGACATAGACTAAGACATAGACTAAGACATAGACTAAGACATAGACTAAGACATAGACTAAGACATAGACTAAGACATAGACTAAGACATAGACTAAGACATAGACTAAGACATAGACTAAGACATAGACTAAGACATAGACTAAGACATAGACTAAGACATAGACTAAGACATAGACTAAGACATAGACTAAGACATAGACTAAGACATAGACTAAGACATAGACTAAGACATAGACTAAGACATAGACTAAGACATAGACTAAGACATAGACTAAGACATAGACTAAGACATAGACTAAGACATAGACTAAGACATAGACTAAGACATAGACTAAGACATAGACTAAGACATAGACTAAGACATAGACTAAGACATAGACTAAGACATAGACTAAGACATAGACTAAGACATAGACTAAGACATAGACTAAGACATAGACTAAGACATAGACTAAGACATAGACTAAGACATAGACTAAGACATAGACTAAGACATAGACTAAGACATAGACTAAGACATAGACTAAGACATAGACTAAGACATAGACTAAGACATAGACTAAGACATAGACTAAGACATAGACTAAGACATAGACTAAGACATAGACTAAGACATAGACTAAGACATAGACTAAGATATAGACTAAGACATAGACTAAGACATAGACTAAGACATAGACTAAGACATAGACTAAGACATAGACTAAGATATAGACTAAGACATAGACTAAGACATAGACTAAGACATAGACTAAGACATAGACTAAGACATAGACTAAGACATAGACTAAGACATAGACTAAGACATAGACTAAGACATAGACTAAGACATAGACTAAGACATAGACTAAGACATAGACTAAGACATAGACTAAGACATAGACTAAGACATAGACTAAGACATAGACTAAGACATAGACTAAGACATAGACTAAGACATAGACTAAGACATAGACTAAGACATAGACTAAGACATAGACTAAGACATAGACTAAGACATAGACTAAGACATAGACTAAGACATAGACTAAGACATAGACTAAGACATAGACTAAGACATAGACTAAGACATAGACTAAGACATAGACTAAGACATAGACTAAGACATAGACTAAGACATAGACTAAGACATAGACTAAGACATAGACTAAGACATAGACTAAGACATAGACTAAGACATAGACTAAGACATAGACTAAGACATAGACTAAGACATAGACTAAGACATAGACTAACACATAGACTAAGACATAGACTAAGACATAGACTAAGACATAGACTAACACATAGACTAAGACATAGACTAAGACATAGACTAAGACATAGACTAAGACATAGACTAAGACATAGACTAAGACATAGACTAAGACATAGACTAAGACATAGACTAAGACATAGACTAAGACATAGACTAAGACATAGACTAAGACATAGACTAAGACATAGACTAAGACATAGACTAAGACATAGACTAAGACATAGACTAAGACATAGACTAAGACATAGACTAAGACATAGACTAAGACATAGACTAAGACATAGACTAAGACATAGACTAAGACATAGACTAAGACATAGACTAAGACATAGACTAAGACATAGACTAAGACATAGACTAAGACATAGACTAAGATATAGACTAAGACATAGACTAAGACATAGACTAAGACATAGACTAAGATATAGACTAAGACATAGTCTAAGCCGTGGAGTAAGGAAATATATTAAGACTTATACTAGAACATAGACTAAGAGTTAGTGTAAAATATAGACTTAAATATATACTAAGACAAGTACTAAGATATAGAAAGTTAAAATAAGGCAAAAATACAAATTTTTAAGAAATTTTAAAGTGAATACCCAAACCTTTATTACCATTTAAATTTTTGTTGGAGGGTACAACAGAAATTATAAACAATAAGAAAACAAAAGTTTACCCAAAAAATTTACTAAAATCCTTAAGAAGATTAGAAATGTTAAGTAAGAGAACAAAAACAAATTTGAAAATATTTTCAATTGTAATCTGATGATGCCTTAGGCCATAATATTTTTAAAATATTAAATTTGAAATGATGACAGAATAGAACCTTTAAAGTTATTTAGGGAAATTATATTTTGAAAATTCAAATGTATGTGTGCATATATTTATGAAATTGTATTTAAAGAAAAATGTCTAGTTAATATTAAAATTTTGAATATGTTGATATAGTGGATACCCTTTTTACTTTTCTGGGAAGGCTCATTTGCTGCTTTTTTTAAATATTCCTTAAACAATTCTTAAGTAAAATTGAATACCTTAATACAAGGAAACGAAAACTTTTTCCTCTTATATTAAGTCAGTTAAGTACTCGTACGAGGAGAAAACTTTCAAAATAGATTGTCCATGAAATCTCTTGTCCTGCCATTGGATATCCACTTCATTTTATTTTTGTCTATTCTTAGTTTTGTTTGCTTATTCCTTGGTATCTTGATATTTCTTTTCTTGTTCCTAAATCCACTTTAAGTTTTGTTTGTTAATTTCTGAAGTACTTAAGGGATTCTTTGCTCGCTTGGCCATTGTTAATACTTATCGTTTTATTTCCTCATTTTTAATTTTTCATACTTATAGTTTTATCTTAAATGTAGTTTAAGTTATATGTCTTTCAAACTTAATAAGTTTTTCAGTTTTGTCCAAGATTTATTGAGCAGCTTAAAGTTTCACCCATCCCCCTACTTACCGCCTTAAGACTCAGAAAAATTCTCCAATGAAGAAACAAACTAATTGGGAAATAAATACAATATTTTTGCCAATAATTAAGTTTTTCTTGGTTTTATTTATAAGTTTAAGCCACTAATTGATTTGGGAAAAAAAAACAAAATAAAGTTTGTGGTTTCTCGATTGTGCAGAGTCGGCAAATGAATTTCTGTTGGCATTAATCAATATAATAGAATTTGAGGATTTATAAATAATTCCTCTGGTGAATAATTCTCTTATTTGTAGCAAGTTAGTTGGGGAAAATAAATGTTAATTAATATACGATAATTAAGTAGATTCTTTATGAGAGATTTGTTTCATTAAAAGGGAAGAAGTGTTGATTGTAGACTAATTTGGAAACAATTTGAGTGTTGTGGCTTAATAGGCTAGCACGTCGTCTACTAAACACATCATATTCAGGTTTGAGCTTTAGTCACGGCGACATCAATTTCTGTAATTATTTATTTCAATTCAAATTATTAATTACCGCAGCAGCCTTCATCGGCGCACAGTGGTTTGAAATAAAAAAAAAAACAAGTAAGAAAGCCGACCATACGATACCCTTCACCACTAAGGTCAAAGGTGTTATTTTTCCTGAATAAAGACAAATATTTGCTAAATTTTGCCATCATACAAACATTTTCTTAAAACTTATATATTCATCCTGTTTCCGTCATTTGCACTTATATGAGAGCTAGTGTCAAATGTGGACCGATTATCTCGAAATTTGGCAAGTTCACTACAGTTGTTACAAAAATTACGTATGCGAAAAATAAACTCAAAATTTTCATTATCTTTAGATTTACGAGCGTTTTAGTGATTTTTTGTCTCATTTAGTGCGTTTTTAAAGAAGAGTTTGTATGGGAGCTATGGTCAAATGTGGACCGATTTCAACGAAATTTAATACAGTGATTTAAGTTTACATAAGCAGTATCTGTTTTAAATTTCATGAAAAAATATTGATATTTGTGGCCAATATATCAATTCCGGGAAATGGGACCTATGGGAGGTACCATAAATAATGGACCGATTTTGACCAATTTCAATAGCCATGGTCCCATTGTCAAAAAAATTATCTATACCAAATTTCATCAAATTATCTTTAGAATTGCGACCTGTAGTTTGATTACAAGGTTTACATGGGGGTCCAGCCAGCTAAAAGGTGGGTCTAAGACAAATATTTCTATGCGTTACAAACATCAGCACAAACTTATAATACCCTTTCCACCTATGGTGGTGAAGGGTATAAAAAGTGGTAATCAATCTGTATCTTATAAACTGTACATCTGATTGCATCAGTATGTATGAGATAATTGTTAAAGAGGACCCAAACCTTTCAAAATTTTGGATTTATGATTACCTTGTTTTTACACAGGGTGAATCATTGGGCGTCAAAGTAAATCACCTCAGGAGTAACAAGTAAGAGTGTTATATTCGGCTATACCGAATCTTATATGCCCACCATCAAGTTCTACGAGTTTGCAGCTAATTCAAAATATGTACAAAATTTGAAAAAAAAAAAATTGTTAAGCGAATTGGTATTGTTGGTAAAATCTCTGGACAAAATTCGATTGCAGTAGCTTTATAGGTCAACATTTAAGAGAATCTAATTTAATCTCATAACCGGGTATAGTTTAGCATTAATAACACAGTACGACAAAATCAATTTTTTTTGGGTAGACATGAGTAATGTTAACAGAATATGAAAATAGGCTTAAAATAAAGAAATACGTGTCTCGGCGTTTTGCTGTAGCACATCAAAATTTTAAGAAAATCGATTTTAAATATTCGAAGGACCGCACTATGGGCCGAAATGAATATTTAACAGGAATAAATTTATAACTTTATAAATACCAAGCCGATATTTTCTAAAATTTTCGCCGTGTTTTATTGCAACTCCGACGCTTAATGCTGGAAATTAACTTCTCTGATATTTAAAGAGGGAGTAGCCCCGCCCATATAAAAAAAAATATATTTAATCGATTTCTCTAAAATTTTCAACGTTGTTTTTTTTTTTGCATCTCCGGCGCTTAATGCTGGATATTAACTTTTCTGATATTTAAAGTGGGAGTAGCCCCGCCCATATGAAAAAAATTATTTCATGGTATATCTAACCCACTATTTTAACTAGGATAATCAAATTTACTGTGGATATCTTAACATTTAAGGTGTATAAGCACGCGAAAATGGAGGCTATAGAAATAGTAGGCGTGGCATCTTCCATACAAAAAAAATTATCTATATATTTTCGAATTAGAATTACCAAAATTTATTAATATGGTTTTACTATAAATAAATATAAGTGATTTCACATAAAATTGGAGCGGAAGTGGGAATGGTAATACAAAGACGAGGATAGATAATGAACTGATATTGTTCACTTGCATTTCAAACGAGTTGTGACGTTTTTAGAACACATAGGTTAATTTTTTCATTTTATGACATTTTTTGCAAAATGTTTATATATATTCTGGCTTTTTGAGCGTCTAGTTTTATAAACATCTAATTCTAGTGACTCAACATATTCAGTCTAGGTTAAATGCTTAAATTTAAACCATTTTTCAAAAAACTTCAAATAAGTAATTTCTGTAATTTTTCTGAAAAGTAGTAGTTGAGCGCTGACTCAAATTTTTATACCCTTCACCACCATAGGTGGAAAGGGTATTATAAGTTTGTGCTGATGTATGTAACGCAAAGAAATATTCGTCTTAGACCCTTTTAGTATACCAATAGGCTTAGAATCACTTTCTGAGTCGATTTAGCGATGTCCGTCCGTCCGTCCGTCTGGCTGGCTGGACCCCCATGTAAACCTTGTAATCAAACTACAGGTCGCAATTCTAAAGATAATTTGATAAAATTTGGCACAGATAATTTTTTGAGACCATGGCTATTGAAATTGGTCAAAATCGGTCCATTATTTATGGTACCTCCCATAGGTCCCACTTCCCGGAATTGACATATTGGCCACAAATATCAATATTTTTTCATGAAATTTAAAACAAATACTGCTTATGTAAACTAAAATCACTAGGTCAAATTTCGTTGAAATCGGTCCACATTTGACCATAGCTCCCATACAAAATCTTCTTTAAAAACGCACTAAATGAGACAAAAAAAATCACTAAAACGCTCGTAAATCTAAAGATAATGCAAATTTTAGGTTTATTTTTTGCATACATAATTTTTTTAGCAACTGTAATCAATTTGCAAAATTTTGAGATAATCGATCCACATTTGACCCTAGCTCTCATATAAGTCCAAATGACGGAAACAGGTTAAATATATAATTTTTGAGAAAATGTTTGTAAGATGGAAAAATTTAGCAAAAATTTGTCTTTAAACAGGAAAAATAACACCTTTGACCTTAGTGGTGAAGGGTATCGTATGATCGGGCTTGACCGACTATAGCGCTTTCTTACTTGTTTTCTTTAATCTTAAACATCACTAAATGATCTAACTTTTGTAGTGGTTTGCAAAGTCTGCAATAGTCTGCAATTTTTTATTTTCCTCCATATATTTAAGATTTTCGTTAAAAAAAAATCTTCAACTTTTACACGAATTTTTTATTATACAAATGACATTTACTAACTAAATTTGTCAACAGGAATGATCTATATTTTGTGCGGAAAACAATGATGTATGGCAGTGTAAAATTAACTTTCAATAAGTTGTTGAAATCCCCGAAAAATTGTAAGACTATGTGTTAACAAAAAAAAACCGAAACGAAAAATTTGTTACCTTTAGCGTTGCCGTACTTCTAAGGTAACAGCCAAAGTTATTAATTTTGTATGACATAATATAGCACAAGTACCGGTGATTATATCTAAATGGTTTTTGTTAATATTAAACGATTTAAGAAACTTAATTTATTCGCCTTAACTTCTTCTAGCCGGCCCATAGTGGACCGAGGAGGCTCACTTGTAACGTAATACTAATATAAAAAGTTCTATACAAATAGAATGGGTGAACCGAATTAAATGCTTGAGCAAGTTTTCAAAAGGGAATTAAATTTGGATTTATTTTATTATTATATTTTTCCGCTAGAGGATGCTTTAATTTTCATGTAAAATTAAAAAATATCCATGCAAATTAAAGCGTCCTCTAGCGGAAAAAAAATAAAAACAAATCCAAATTTAATTTCCTTTTGTAAAACTGGCTCAAGCATTTAAATCGGTTCTCAAATTCTATTTTTATAGAACTTTTTATAATAGTATTACGTTACAAGTGAACCTCCGAATCTTTAAAATCGATTTTCTTAAACTTGTGACATGCTACAGCAAAACGCCGAGACACGTATTTCTTTATTTTTAGCCTATTTTCATATTCTGTTAACATTACTCATGTCTACCCAAAATAAATTTGATTTGTCGTACTGTGTAATAGTCTCTTACTCGATATTGAAAACCGTCATTCAGTTAAAATATCAAAGATAAATTTAGATTTAAAACGAATGTGGGAATTTTCTAAAACATATTAAATTCCCATAAAATTGTTCTCTAGGCTTATGCCATCCTCATATATACCATTTTATGAGCTCACTTTTAGCTTAAGGATTTTACCATGTTTTATTTTCCTACCACTATAACATTTTTTTTTGTTTTTCATACTAACACCCTTATACCGACACACGTTAGAAACTCACATACATACACAAGCACTTCGAACCTATGAGTATGTAGATTTGCTAGTCAAGGATCCTGTTGTAGCGAAATACTGTAAAGGATAATAAAATTACGTTTATAATCCCTATTAAAGCTTAATTTATGGATGTGCTGAAAAGATTGTGTATAAATTACATTTAATTATTCATAATCTTGTAACGTAATAAAAACTATTATAAATCAGGTAAAAATATTTGTGAGACATAAATAAATTGGCATTAAAATATATTTTATAGGTTTAATATTAAATATAATTAAAATTTAGATTTTTTTTTGTTTTTAAGAAGGAGAAAGGAAATTAAATTAGACTTATTTATGTAAATATTTTAAATTTAAAGGAAAGGACTTAGTTTAAGAAAATTAAATTTGTTGGGAATTTAGAAGCTTGAATAACTTTCTACTATTTTAGTTTTTTCTATAGAATATTTAAATAATTTTAGGAACTTTCTTTATTTATTACAGTATTAAATTACCAAATATATATTCTGTTTATTTATATTTTTTTTTTAGAAAATTCTTTGAAACCTAAATATTAGAGTGTCCCAAAAAATGTAAATTCAATTTACAGATATGTAATTTGTTTAATATAAGTACCTGTCTTGATAGCCTTACCTTACAGCGATTAGATCATATGTTGGATATTTAAAGTGTTTAACCCCCCCCCCTTAACACCCCCTTACTACAAAAAATTGTCCCATGTAAACCTTGTCTATTATTTATGGTACCTCAATTCCCGGAATTGATATTTTGGCCACAAATATCAAAACATTTTCATGAAATTTAAAACAAATGCTGCTTATGTAAAATAAAATTACTGTACCAAATTTGGTAAAAATCGGTCCACAGTTGACCATAGCTCCCATACAAATTTTGATGAGATGATATCAAAACGCACTAAGTATGACAAAAATCAATAAAACGCTCGTAAATCTGAAGATAATGAAAATTTTAAGTTTATTTTTGGCGTACATAATTTTTGTGAAAGCTTTATTCAATTTGCCAAATTTCGAGATAATCGGTCCACATTTGACCCTAGCTTTCATTTTAAATATATAAGTTTTGAGAAAATGTTTATATGACGACAAAATTTGGCAAATATTTATCTCTATACAGGAAAACGAACACCTCTGACTTTAGTGGGTGAAGGGCATCGTATGGTCGGTCTTGACCGACTATAAAGAGTGTTCTAAAAAAAATATGCATTTACTATTTTAGACAAAATTTATCCATAGCGCAAGAAATAATTTATTTTTTGATCAAGTTAGTTTCTATAGATATGTCAGATACTATTATTTTAGAAATTATTAATTTTCAATAGTTATTTCAATCAAAATGGACTGCGAAAAAAAAGTTCGTAAAAATATAATTAAAACTTTTCAAAAAAATCCGTCATGGACTTTTAAAAAAATCGCTAAAAATTTGAAAGTTGACCCTCGAACGGTTTATAATGCCATCAGACGGTATAAGGAAAACCTGAGCATTGAAAGAAAACCTGGATCAGGGAGGAAAAAAGGTCCTACAGATATTGGCAAGGCAAAAGAAGTCGAGCGACTCTTTCGAAGAGCGCCTAACACTTCTTTAAGAAAAGCAGCTCGTACGGTGAAATGTTCTACGAATTTTGCACATAGAGTCAAAGCTTATGCTGGACTGAAGACATACAAAGTCCAAAAGGTTTCAGATCGCAATGCTAAAAGAACTAAGAAGCAATAAAAACGAGCGAAAAAATTGAAGTCTGATTTTATAAAAAAATACACCTGTTGTGTGATGGATGATGAAACATACGTACTGGCAAAACTTTCTCAACTTCCTGGTCAAGATTTTTATGTTGCTGATAAACGGGGCAAACTTCGGCAAGAGTTTCGCACAAAAAAACAAACAAAATTCCCTAAGAAGTTTCTCGTGTGGCAAGCTATTTGCAGTTGTGGCAAAAGAAGTAAAGTATTTGTGGCATCTGGCACAATAAACACAGAAATTTATATAAAGGAGTGCCTACAAAAACGGTTGTTACCCTTTTTAAGAGAGCACAGAGTGACTACATTTTTTTGGCCCGATTTGGCATCATGCCATTATGGAAAAAAGGCACTTGAGTGGTACTCAAAGAATAATGTCATTTTTGTACCACGAGAGGCAAATCCACCTAACTGTCCAGAACTTCGGCCTGTGGAAAGGTATTGGGCTCTGGTAAAAAAGGAATTGAAGAACATGTCCGATTTTAAGCGTAGGTGGAACACATGCTCCAAAAAGGTATCAGAAGCAACTGTAAAATCTTTAATTGGAGGGTTTCCGAAAAAAGTCGATAATTTTGCAAAACCCGAGTACTAAGTAAACATTTTAATGCTAAATAATTTTGTATAATATGTCATTATATTTGCGTATTTTGTAGAGTTTTTATATTAAAAGGTTTGATTTTTATTTAAGAAAATCCAACTACAAATTTTATTTAGAGCACTCTTTAGCAGTTTCTTACTTGTTTTTTCTATATAACTGCCATGTCAAAAGTTTGGCCTCAAGTCGGCACGCTTTCCCGATATCCGATCTAAATGAAACTTTATTATTTGGATTACCAGAGTCAAATGTAAAAAAATTTTGAAGACGTACGTGTTTCTGTATTACATAGTTTAATTTTCTCTATGCAAAGGTGAGACATATTTAGTAGTCAATTTAAAACTACACTGTGCCACAAAATGAAATAAACTACTGCAATTGATTAAAAAATATTAAAATTACATAATCTATTATGTAGTATACATTTAGGAGATTCTGTACTTCGCGAAAATCAACATAATACGAATTGTTACCCTTTTTATTTGACGTGTATCACAATGCTATTACTTTTAAAGATTTATATCCTTTAAGCTCTAATAAACCTAATATTTCAAAATATATCACAAAATATGTAATTTATTACATTTAAATATCTCATTTGAATACAAACCGAATTTCCTAGAACCTAATAATTACAAGTATAATCTTGACAATATAAACAATTCCATAAAAATAAAAGAAATTAATTTAAAAGACATTATTTCTTTCAAAAACATAAATCTCATTACGTTTTCCTTGAATTTGGGAAATGATATCCCAAAATTGTTTTTAATGATTTGTTATCTTCATAGACAGAGGAACATAAGTGCAATTTCTCTTGTTTGCAAATAAATAAAAAACTTTACATTAATATTATTTTAATGGAAAATTCTAAAGCTTAATAATAGAAATGATTTCAATTTTTGATAATTTTTGTACATTAGTATACCCTAACACGAGGGGTAATATTTAAGTAAAGGGAACATCAAATAATAACAAAAATATTTTAATAAAAATTACCTTTTTTGTTATTATCATCGAAATCTTTCCAACTAGGGGATAAAACGCAGCATTAAATATCGATCGAAAAGATCGAAACATTTGTTTAACATACTTTTAGGATAATCTAAATAATATATAACATATAAGGTTCACTATATTGTAACTTCATTTGTCAAATGTTCCCTGATAGTAATGGAATTTTATTCAAACTAAATGTTTTGTCAAAGAAACGGATAGATAACAAATTTTATTAAACTTTTTGCATAAACAATTTGTTTTGAATATCCCTAAGGTATGTTACACAATATTTTCTTAAAAGTATGAGTTTTCGATTATTGAATATTTAGCTTTCTCTCACTGGATAATCGTCTCCATAAGTTGTTTCCGAATAAGAGAAAATGTAGTATACTTTCTCTTTCATGGTACTTTTCAAAACGACCACGTAACAAATCAATGTATGGATATCTTTATATTATAGAGTCTTCGCTTCAATTGCTTTTTAGGAGCTCTTAGATCGTTCCTGATATTCAGGAACAAGTAGAAGTCATTGAGTGTCAAGTCTTGACTATACCCAGTCATAAATTAGATGTTTTGACTGCTCAAAAATTCACCTGTTTGAAATGTCTGAAAGCTTACGTTATCATGATGGAGAATGATTCTTTTTCGGAGCTAAGTTTTACAAATTTTTCCGAACATTTCCGGCTAACAAATGATAGTGTATCACTCACAATTAACAGTTCTATGTTGCTCAAGCGGAACAGTGACCACATGACCCATTCAGTCAAAGTAACAGGCGACCCTTTGCTTCACTGTTCTTTTTTCATGAACAACTTTTATTGGATATAGTTTCGTGTTTCTAAAGATTGCCTGACATCACTTGGCAAGAGCCTCTTTTTGAGTGATTGATAATTATGGCGACCGAAATACGACCACGTTTGAATTCATTATACGAGTGGTACCTTAGCTAGTAATTGGGTGATTGTTGATGATGATATCAGCAAAATGAGTATTTTAGGATTCCTTTAGATGATCAAAAACTGACTCATAGAAGCGCTTAGCAAGCGAGTAGTTAAAACTAGCACAAACAAGACTTGCAAACTATGCATAATCATAATATAATAATGTAAATGATCCTAATATGACTGTTTTTTATGGTGACTAAAAAAGGGCACAAAAAGACTCATGACTCATTGTGGGTGTTGTGGCTAAGTTGGTTAGTACTTCGACTACTAAGAATAACATATCATATTCAGCCTGGGTTCGATCCTCGGTGTCGACAACATTAACTTCTGTAATTATTAATTAAACTTCACAGTTCTAAAAATAGATATGACGTGCAATTACAGTTTTGAGTAATGTATAGCTTAATCTCTTTTTGAAAAAAAAAAAATATAGAAAATTGTGTGAAGTCATAACCTAATCAAAATATTTCAGACAAACGATTCATTAAAGACTCTTTCTGAACCATTTTCTCACACAAAAAAAAGTTTTTGACTTATAAGTGCTATCATAGATGATCATTTTAGTCGTGCAGTGGAGTCAAAAAAGACTCATATTTGATTAAAATTTTTTGATGGTGCTTTAGCGCAATGGTGATTTATCGCAATAGACCTACATTTTTTTTATTTCATCATATTGCTTACTTCGTATCTTTTTGGTAGGGTATATTAAAGTGAATCGGACTGTACCATTAATTCATCATTAAATTCCTTAAACTAAAGTTGGACAAAACATTTTTTTGAAATTTTTCAATTCCCATCTAAAAGCATATTTATGTAAGGTTTTAACCTTTATTATAAACGTGTAAAATATGTGTAATAAAAATTGTTTGCCCTTCGCTAACCCCTTAAGTCATGATTTTCTTTTTACAACTCCATATAATAAAATAATAAATTTATTACAGGATTTATGAAAAACTAAAGATTAAACATAACAAAAACCTGAAAGCACAAGTAAGAAAGTAGTCGATCAAGACCGACTATATGTAAACCTACACCACTGGGGTTAAATGTGGACCGTTTATCGACAAAATTATGAAGTTTCATTTAAATGACTAGAGAAGTATGTATAATAGAGTATCCCAAAATTGAAAGTTATCTTATAGAAAGACGTACATAAAGACGTAACCCAAATTTTTACATTTCTTCTGTTATCCTTGACTCCCAGTGGAGCATAGGGCCTCAAGGACCCCAATAATCCAAATACAAATTTTCATTCAGATCGGATATTGGGTTATATGGGAAAAATAAGGGATTTCTTCAAACGTTTGAAGAAAATTTCCACTTTGAATATATTTTTAAAAAAAGTGGCACATGTATGGCACTAAGAACTAAATGGGCTTTCTAACAAGATATATTACTTTAAAGTCGATTGAAAAGTATTCTAATTATTAATATATAGAAATATTAATATATAGAAATATATACTATATAGAAATATACACTATAATAAAGAAATATATACTATAATATAGAAATATATACCATAATAGTGGTTGAAATTGGATGTAATTAGCACTTTTATTACCAAGGTCAAAAGTAAAATTTTAAATTTTTTTTAAAAAAGTGATAGAAATTATATATTTTTAGGTTATATTTCAATGAAAACACAAAAAATCGTTCAAAGGTGCCTTTAGTTACATATTTGCACAAATTAACCCTTGTGTACTCATGGGCTTAAAATCGTTCCATATATAAACTAATTTCATTGAAAATTTGTGCCGCAATTTATATTCAAACAGGCAATTTTCCTGCTAAGAGTATACAAATTTCAGGATGTTAGTACCTATTAAAGGTTCCCGAAATTTGTGTGGACCAAATTCGAAAAAATGGTTACGCTATATGGTATTGCTATATGGTATAATCTTTGGACTAAATTCGGTTGCTGTAGCTTTATAGTTCAACATTTAAAACTACCCAGTAAAACTTTTCATTACCAAATAATGAGTTAAACAGTTAAACTATTGAACACGAACTACTTATTCATTCGGTGTTTAAGTCATTACATTAACATGGGGATGTCATTGGAGGCAAGTACTTACCAATTGCAGAAAAGTAATGACTTGGGTAAGCAATTTGAAAGCAACAACAACAACAACTTTTTTGTCGTTGTTTTATTAAAAACATATATTTTTAAACGAAATACAAAATTTTTCTTATAATCCCATGGGGGCTCGAACCCAGACCCTCCGACTGCTAGGCAGAGACTCTTCCACTGAGCTACTTCATATGTTGAAAACTTAGCAGGTTATAATTAATATAAACAATTTTTATTTTTATACCCTTCACCACCATAGGTGGAAAGGGTATTATAAGTTTGTGCTGATGTTTGTAACGCATAGAAATATTTGTCTTAGACCCACCTTTTAGTATACCAATAGACTTAGAATCACTTTCTGAGTCGATTTAGCGATGTCCGTCCGTCCGTCCGTCTGGCTGGACCCCCATGTAAACCTTGTAATCAAACTACAGGTCGCAGTTCTAAAGATAATTTGATGAAATTTGGCACAGATAATTTGTTTGATAATGGGACCATGGCTATTGAAATTCGTCAAAATCGGTCAATTATTTATGGTACCTCCCATAGGTCCCACTTCCCGGAATTGCTATATTGGCCACAAAAATCAATATTTTTCCATGAAATTTAAAACAAATACTGCTTATGTAAACTTAAATCACTGTACCAAATTTCGTTGAAATCGGTCCACATTTGACCATAGCTCCCATACAAACTCTTCTTTAAAAACGCACTAAATGAGACAAAATTCACTAAAACGCTCGTAAATCTAAAGATAATGAAAATTTTGAGTTTATATTTTGCATACATAATTTTTGTAACAACTGTAATCAATTAGCCAAATTTCGAGATAATTGGTCTACATTTGACCCTAGCTCTCATATAAGTCCAAATGACGGAAACAGGTTGAATATATAAGTTTTGAGAAAATCTTTGTATGATGGCAAAATTTAGCAAATATTTGTCTTTATACAGGAAAAATAACACTTTGACCTTAGTGGTGAAGGGTATCGTATGGTCGGCTTGACCGACTATAGCGCTTTCTTACTTGTTACATCCAAAATCATGTGAAAATAACTTTGTTTTTCCTTGCTTTGTTGTAATTTTTGGAAAAATATTTTTATACGATTTTTTGTAATTATTTTAAAACTTTTTTAAAATTATTTTAAAACTTAAACAATTTAAATCTTCTTTTTTGTATAAATTTTTACATAAGATTGGCTCTTACTTACTTAAATGTTACAACCTGTTAAGGTCAAAGTCCGAACATGTTTTAGAATTCCATGGATTTCGATCTTGTGCGAATATTCTCCAATTTTATAGGCCAAGCTTTGAAAAATGTTCCTCTACTTGGTCTTTCTAGCGAAGTTTCGTACATCCTATTCTAACATTGGGTAGTCGGACATTTCAATTCTAATTTTATCCTCTTCATTGTATTTTTTTTTCAAGAGAGGGTTACTAGCCCGTAATCCTAACCCATTTTTATCGATCTTATGGGACAACTCTCGGAACATGTTAACTCACAATGTTAATGGGTGTTAAACTAGCTCCCCGGGTGATATCATGAGGAGGTGTGTGTCCACAGTTAAGATGAAGGATGACCCAGATAAGTTGGGCTTACCAAGTTAAGACCAATTAGAATCGTGTTTGGTATTCAACATCCCCTACATAATCAAAATTGACTCATGATGGTATTTTTTCATTAACGTGAGTTAGTTTTACAAATTTTTTTTACAGAGGATAATATTTAAGTTCTTAAAATTCAAAAATCATTTAAAAAGACTCTTTTAATAAAAAAAAAACTAAAAAAAAATTGTTGCCCTTGGTGGGATTTGAACCGGGGCCATTCAGTTTAAATTACCATCTTAATTACAAACAAGTACTTCTGTAAAAACTTATTATTTATTCGGATGGTATGTTGTAGTCGTTACAAGGTAACCAGTTATCAGAGTACTTGCCATTACCAAAGTTTTGCTGGGATATCTAAGTTTCCATAGTATTTGCACAAAATTTAGTCTCATAACCGGGTATTCTTCTTCTATTATCCTTGACTCCCAATGGAGCAAAGGGGTTTATATATATATATAGTTTTACATTATAACCTGCTAAATACTTTTTCAAGATATCGAAAAAAGTTTTGTGAAATTTTGTGCCTCTAGATCTTTCGGTTAAGGCGTTATAGCGCTTTCATTTGATAGACAGAAACTCTCTATCTTTTAGTACTCGTATTTTTGTGTTTTCGTAAGTTCTTTACATGGGAGATATGGTCAAATGTTAGCCAATTGTGACAAAATTGCGAACTAGCTGGCATTGACATAAAAATTCGTTTCACTAAATTTAGTGGCCAAAGCTATAATAGTTTATAATTTATTGGCATTTAAGTTTATTTTAGGTGGATTTTAGGCTGCCTCCGTAAGTTTTTGGTATGGGAGCTATGGTTAAGTGTGAACCGATTTCAATGAAATAAGCTGCCGAGTGCTTATGTAAAACTTCTAAATACCAAATTTTATCATCATAGCTGTTATAATTTGTCATTTATTAACAAATAAGCGATTAGCCTATAAACAAATGTAAACCGATTTAGCCCAATTTCAATACCAAAATTTGGTGAAGAATATCGTTCCTTTAACAGACTGGCAGTCATCTTTCAATCGTCTTAGAATTTCATAAGGATTCAAAGAATATAAAAAACTAAAAACTGGGTAGGGCAAAGCATGGTTCCATAGAGGAGCGGTTTCGCATAAAAAAAATAAGTAGTTAAGGCCAGTCGCAGCCGATGATATCTTGAAATAAAAAAATAAGTAGTTAAGGCCAGTCGCAGGCGATGATAGCAAGAACTCTTGCAAGATCTCAGAATTTTATTTGCTTCTTCAAAAAAGGGCGAAATATGCGAAAGGCCCAGAAAAACTACCGCAAAAATTTACAACAATATTAAATTAACCTAGTTTTGCAATGCTTTTAATTTTGCTTTCAAAGTGGAGCTTGGACTCGAAATCTCTGACAGAACTTTAAGAAGACGTTTAGTAGAAAAAAATCTTTTTGGAAGAAGGCCCCGGTCATTACAGAAAACATCGTCAAAATAGAATTGCTTTTGCAAAAAAGTATCGTAATTGGGATGGTCAGTTAATGGAAAAAAGTGGTGAAATATTCTATGGTCCGACAGTCGAAGATTTATTTAATTCAAAATGATGGCGAAACCTGGGTAAGACGAACAAAAAGTGCGGAATACAACTCTCGCTTCACTACCATTGCATACAAAATTATTTCAACTGATCCTATTTTATTGTTCGTAACTGTATATCCCTTTTGGTTTTTGAGCCATTATTAAGGATATTACAAACGGAATGACAATCTTAATATAACCCCAATCTTTTTGATATTGGGTATAAAAATGTGGTGTTAAACAGAATAAAACGATTATATTAGATTATAGATAGACTCTATAATTCGTATTTAGTTTGTGTCTCAAATTAGATATAATGCGTGGATTTTGATCTGTCTAGAATAAGAGATACTCTTCATGATGGTGATGGCCTGGTCAACCATAGAAAGGCTCCGAGGAAGGTTTATTACAATAATAAACAATTGTAGTAGATTAGGATTCTAGGTTATATGGGAGCTCTAACACTTACGTTAAACTTTTTAATAAAATCTTATATCTTTAAACGAGCAATAATTGTACATATATATATATATATATATATATGTATATCTATATATATATAGAATGGCTATTTCAAAATCGGCTCTAACGATTTTGACAAAATAAAGATACTGGGTACCTTTTTAGCCGTATAGATCGAATATGAAGAGACTTTTGGAACTTTTACCGCTAAGGGGGTAAAAACGGAGAAAAAGGGGGAAAAAATCAAAAACGTTATATCTCCTAAAGTAATAGGTATTGAAACAAAATTAAAATTACGTTTTGAACAGCTATGAAAATAAGCGGACAGGTGTTTGGTACATTTTTCAAACTATGTACGATGGGGGGTAAAAAAGGGTGACAATAGTTTTTTTGGTACTTTTTTAACCCACATTTATTTTTTAAACCAAAGAATATAAAAAGGAACTTTGTACTGCAGTCAATAGATATGAAAGAAATATTGAAAACGTATTTGGTACTTTTTGGATTTTGTGGCCAAAATAGGTAAAAAAGGGATAAACTGATAACTTAACATCTCAAAAAGTAATATGAATAGGAAAATTATGTTAACTGCGTTTTAATAAAATGTACCGAATTCAATTGGTACCAAAGAAGTACCAATTATGCATATGGAACTTTTTGAAATTAGTGGACAAAAAGGGTAAACAATTGGTAATGTTATAACTTTAAAACAAATGAATGTTTATCTGTATGTATGTTCTTTATAGAATAATAAGCTGTGAATTTGATCATGTTATGCTCTTTAGCAAAGATGTTGCGGATAAGCCGGCGAAGGTTTTTAAGTTGATAAATTCCGACAGATGGCACCACTGAAAATTACTAAAAATTAATTAAATCGTAAACTGTACATTTGATCATGCTATGATATTTTGCAAAGTTGTAGCACATGAGCCGGAGAAGGCTTTTTAATTGGTGTGAATAATTTCCGACAGGTGGCGCTACTGAAAATTATTCAAAGTCAATTTAATCGTAAGCTGTACATTTAATCATGCTATAATCATTAGCAATATTGTTGCACATGAGCCGACGAAGGTTTCTTAGTTGGTATGAAGAAATTTCGACAGGTGGCGCCACTGAAATTTACTCAAAGTCAATTTAATCGTAAACTGTACATTTAATCGTGTTATGATCTTTAGCAAAGTTGTTGCGGATAAGCCGACGAAAGTTTATTAAATGGGATGACCATAGTCCGACAGGTGGCGCCACTAAAAACTACTCAAAATGAATTAAATCGTAAACTGTGCATTTGATCAGACTATAATCCTTAGCAAAGTTGTTGCACATGAGTCGACGGAGGTTTTTGTTGGTATGACCAATTTCCAAAATTACTCCAAATGAGTTAAACTGTAACTGTTTAAAATAATATACATAAAAACTTTAAAATTTGCCTCAAAATGTCATAAAGCCCCGAGCAAGGCTCGGTCAACGAGGTACTTATATATAATATGGGTTCTTTGAAGTCGCTTTTGTAAGATTTAGGATCTTCAAATGTCTTCATATATGGAACGCATAGAAATATTTGTCTTAGGCTCACCTTTTAGTATATCAATATGCTTTCTGAGTCGATTTAGCGATGTCAGTCGGTTCGTCTGGCTGGAAGGGTGGCTGGCTGACTGATCGCAATTCTAAAGATAATTTGATGAAATTTGGCACAGATTAATTTTTTGATAGTTGAAATTCATTAAAATCGGTCCATTATTTATGATACCTCCCATAGGTCCCCCTTCCCGGAATTGATGTTTTGGCCACAAATATCAATATATTTTCATGACATTTAAAAAAAAATACTACTTATGTAAACCAAAATTACTGTTGAAATCGGTCCGTCAAAACGCACTGACAAAAATCACTAAAACGCTCGTAAATCTGAAGTTAATAAAAATTTGAAATTTATTTTTTGCATACATAATTTTTGTAAAAACTGTTATCAATTAGCCCAATTTCGAGATAATCGGCCCACATTTGACCCTAGCTCTCATATAAGTCCAAATGACGGAAACAGTTTAAATATATAGTAAGTTTTGATAAAATGTTTGTATGATGGCAAAATTAAGCATTTGTCTTTATACAGGAAAAAGAACACCTTAGACCTTAATGGTGAAGCATATCGTATGGTCGGGCTTGACTATAGCACTTCCATACTTGTTTTAATTTAATTTTATTTATCATACTCCACAATGGGCTGTATTGTGATAGTGTAGGGTATACAAATTTATCCATAACATAAGAATTACTTTAATGACTTTATTTGTAAAACATGTCCACATTTTTTATTTCTCTTTGCAGAGCTATTAAAGAGGAATATAACATAAAATAATACCAAATAATAAAAATATAACAACAGGATTTGGAAAACAACAGGAATATAATAAAGACATAAAATAGACCATTGGCAAGAAAAGCAGCAGCAGCAGCGGTAAAGGAAATAAAAGCAAACAAAAAACTAAAGAGGGAAGGGGTAGCAATAAAAGCAAACAACATTTTGTTGGTGAGAAGTGTACAAATATACACCTGCAGACAAGCAGACAGACAAACAAATACTCAAACAACACTAAAAAGCAACAAAACTTATTTAAAATATATAAACAACAAAAACTGCAAAACCAACAAAAAAAGATTATAAAAATGTGGAAAAGTTTTTCCAAGTGATTTTATTCGTGTGTTTGTGTGTTAATCTACAAACAAAGCACTTGGTAGTGCAAGGGAAAAAGGGGGAGAAAGTAAAAGGTAAATTGCTTAAATTTATTATAGTCTACCTTAAGGCGTTAAAATACAACAGGAAAACGGAAATCAAGAAACAAACAATAAAAACTGATACATAACCCATTCGTTACAAGTTTCTAAAGCTATTTTTTTATTTTTGCCAAATACTTAATGTTGATTACAACACAAGCCAAGACGAGAATAACAAATTTAACATTTTCTTGTGGATAACTCAAATAAAAACATCAAAAGCTAAAAGCTAGTAAACAATTACCCACAAAAGAAAGAAAATAGTTAAACAATTATATTAAATTATTGTTGAATTAAATAATATAAAAAAGCCATCATCATTATAAGAACAAACGCAGTCGTGGATACCCACGGTGATTATACAGAGCCAGCGTCTGTGCCAAAGTGTGCCAATACAACACCGCCCTATCAGCGGCTTACCAAAGCTCTGCAATGCGATCCAAGATGCGGACACGAGGTAAGCAAAATCTAAAATTTTATTTATTTTCTTTTGTTGGTGGGTTTTATACAAGTTCAAGGTTTGGCTGGTTATTATTTGTCTTATCTTTTTTCAGTTCTTTCATGTTTTGTTTAAATACTCATAATTTTCCAAGAGTATTTACCTTAATTTAGTTTGTGCTTTATAATAAAGCTATCAACCCTTTGCTTTGTTTCTGAGAAATTCTTTTAATTGGTTTTATGTCGTTATGGTCAATATTATTATCTTGTAAGTGGTAGTACTACAGCATGGAATTGAGAGTTAAAAAGAAATAAATAAAAAAGTCTTGGTAACTAGGACCCTCCTAAGCAAATTGTAATAGAGAGTTTAAAGAATGAAAAGACATTTAAAAAAAGTCGCTGTAAAGTAGAGCTAAAGAAACTTTTCGTCTATTAAAAAAAAAAACTACAAAAAAAGTGAAATTTTTCTATAGAAAAAGTCAAATTTTTCTATAGAAAAAGTCAAATTTTTCTATAGAAAAAGTCAAATTTTTCTATAGAAAAAGTCAAATTTTTCTATAGAAAAAGTCAAATTTTTCTATAGAAAAAGTCAAATTTTTCTATAGAAAAAGTCAAATTTTTCTATAGAAAAAGTCAAATTTTTCTATAGAAAAAGTCAAATTTTTCTATAGAAAAAGTCAAATTTTTCTATAGAAAAAGTCAAATTTTTCTATAGAAAAAGTCAAATTTTTCTATAGAAAAAGTCAAATTTTTCTATAGAAAAAGTCAAATTTTTCTATAGAAAAAGTCAAATTTTTCTATAGAAAAAGTCAAATTTTTCTATAGAAAAAGTCAAATTTTTCTATAGAAAAAGTCAAATTTTTCTATAGAAAAAGTCAAATTTTTCTATAGAAAAAGTCAAATTTTTCTATAGAAAAAGTCAAATTTTTCTATAGAAAAAGTCAAATTTTTCTATAGAAAAAGTCAAATTTTTCTATAGAAAAAGTGAAATTTTTCTATAGAAAAAGTGGAATTTTTCTATAGAAAAAGTGAAATTTTTCTATAGAAAAAGTGAAATTTTTCTATAGAAAACGTGAAATTTTTCTATAGAAAACGTGAAATTTTTCTATAGAAAACGTGAAATTTTTCTATAGAAAACGTGAAATTTTTCTATAGAAAACGTGAAATTTTTCTATAGAAAACGTGAAATTTTTCTATAGAAAACGTGAAATTTTTCTATAGAAAACGTGAAATTTTTCTATAGAAAACGTGAAATTTTTCTATAGAAAAAGTGAAATTTTTAAAGAATTTCCTTAAAAGAAGAGAAAATTTTTGAAAAATTTTCTATAAAAACCGAAAATTTTTTCAAAGTTTCCTATAAAATAAGAATTTTTTTTTTAAATTTCCTATAAAAATAGAAATTTTTTGAAAAATTTCCTATAAAAATAAAAAATTTTTGAAAAATTTCCTATAAAAATAGAAATTTTTTTGAAAAATTTCGTATAAAAAAATTTTTGAAAAAATTTTTTATAAAAAAAAGAAAATATTTTAAAAATTTCCTATAAAAAAAATCATTTTTTAAAACTTTCCTATAAAAAACAGAAAATTTTTGGAAAATTTCCTATAAAACCATAAAATTTTTTAAAAATTTCTGGAAAAAATTAAAGTTTTGAAAAATTTCCTATAAAAATAGAAAATTTTTGAAAAATTTCCTATAAAAATAGAAAATTTTTAAAAAATTTCCTATAAAAATAGAAAATTTTTGAAAAATTTCCTATAAAAATAGAAAAATTTTGAAAAATTTCCTATAAAAATAGAAAATTTTTGAAAAATTTCCTATAAAAATAGAAAATTTTTGAAAAATTTCCTATAAAAATAGAAAATTTTTGAAAAATTTCCTATAAAAATAGAAAATTTTTGAAAAATTTCCTATAAAAATAGAAAATTTTTGAAAAATTTCCTATAAAAATAGAAAATTTTTGAAAAATTTCCTATAAAAATAGAAAATTTTTGAAAAATTTCCTATAAAAATAGAAAATTTTTGAAAAATTTCCTATAAAAATAGAAAATTTTTGAAAAATTTCCTATAAAAATAGAAAATTTTTCAAAAATTTCCTATAAAAATAGAAAATTTTTAAAAATTTCCTATAAAAATAGAAAATTTTTAAAAAATTTCACAAAGAAATTGAAAATTTTTGTAAAATTTCCTATAAAAATATAAAATTTTTGAAAAAATTTTCCATAAAAATAGATAATTTTTTAAAAATTTCCTCTCGAAATTCTCAAAAAAAAATGTTAATTTCATTACTTTTCGTGTTGTACATAAAAAAGCCGATTGGTACTGGGCTTAGACTAAAGAGCCTGAATGCTTAGACTAAAGAGCCTTGGTTTAAGTGGTTTTTGTGGTATTTAAGGGCGTGGGGTTGTATGAGACTGGTATTTGTACAAAACTTCTTCATACTATATTTGAACTTTAAGTGAATTTTGTAGTACAAGGGACTGGTGTATATTTGGAGGCTATGGTTAATGTGAAACGATTCCCTGATAATGGTCGTATAAAAATTCTCTATTCTAAATTGGTTTATCATAGCAATTATGTGATTTATTATATGATTGAGCATATAAATGGTTTAGAGGAGTAGATGTTATATGCGAGCTTTGGTCAAATGTGAATCGATCTGGCACAATTTTATATCAACCCAAACGAAAGAGCAGACAGACATCCCATCCTTGTCTTAGAATTTATTATTTGAAGTTTTCATTTTTATTAACCGTAAATTATTTTAAATATGAAATTTCTAGTTTTTTTTTTTTTGATAAAAACTATTTTGGGTATTATTGACACTATTTAAATGTCAGTCCAATGAAAAAGCTCATTTTATCATATACAAACAAAAATAATAATTTTTAAAATATGGCTCATTTGTTGCGACATCGTCATAATAAAATTAAATAAATTAAAAACAAGTAAGAAAGTGCTATAGTCGGTCAAGCCCGACCATACGATACCCTTCACCACTAAGGTCAAAGGTGTTCCTTTTCCTGTATAAAAACAAATATTAGCTAAATTTTGCCATCATACAAACATATTCTCAAAACTTATACATTTAAACTGTTTCCGCCATTTGGACTTATATGAGAGCTATGGTCCAATGTGGACCGATTATCTCGAAATTTGGCAAATTGGTTACAGTTATTACAGAAATTATATATGCAAAAAACAAACTTAAAATTCTCATTATCTTCGGATTTACGAGCGTTTTAGTGAATTTTGTCTCATTTAGTGAGAAAAGAGTTTGTATGGGAGCTATATTCAAATATAGACCAATTTCAATAAAATTTGATACAGTGATTAAGGTTTACATAAGCATTATTTTTTTTAAATTTCAAGAAAAAATATTGATTTTTGTGGCCAATATATCAATTCCGGGAAGTGGGACCATGGGACGTACCATAAATAATGGACCGATTTTGACGAATTTTAATAGCCGTGGTCCCATTATCAAAAAAATTACCTGTGCCAAATTTCATCAAATTATCTTTAGAATTGCGACCTGTAGTTTGATTACAAGGTTTACATGGGGGTCCAGCCAGTCAGACGGACTGGCTGGACCCCCTATTGGTATACTAAAAGATGGGTCTAAGACAAAGATTTCTATGCGTTACATACATCAGCACAAACTTATAATACCCTTTCCACCTATGGTGGTGAAGGGTATACAAATATTTGGTAGAAAAAAGTTTTTAATTTAGTAATAAGTAAGATCTATTTATATATGAAGCTGTACACTTTTTAGTAGACATTTAGAAAATTTTAAATAAAGCTAAGAATTGTCGAATTTAACGAAATTAAGCGCATGGAATTTTAAAATATGCTCGGCCTTTGACCTAAGCAGGTTTTAAAAATACATAGGTCATTTAAGAAATTAAATTTCAAAAGGATATTTTTAGTTTGTTGGTCACATTTAACTACATTTGGCCTATGTAAGTGGCGTACGTACGGCTTGGCGGACTATAATATTTTCTTACTTTTGTTTAATTATGACGATATTGCACCAAATGAACAAAATAACCACATGACATTTAAATAAATGAATTCATATATGTTTTAAATTACAATCATACGTTTCATAAATTTTGAAAATTTAATATAGACAAAAAGCATTTTTGTATCAATAGTCATTCATTTTCAATTAGAGTGCAAATGAAGCATTCTAATATATTTGATTTATTTATTATCAATTCGTAATCAAACACAATAGAGTATTTAATATGTCAAATTCCTTTTATCCCTGTCTTTTATCTTCTTGACTTATTTCCTGTTCGAGCCCCCATCTCCTCCCTTACTCTAACACTTACTCGTGTGTGTGTGCGTGTATGTGTGTGAAAGTAAGTGCTAGTTATCAATAAATCTCTTGTGGTTTTTACCTGAAAATTATTAGATTTTTGCTTTTAGTTTTTCTTTGACAAATCTTGTGGCTTTTTAATGTGAGAGTTAATTGTCAAGTTACGCAAATAGATTGACTGACTTCCTGTCAAGTGGAAGTAAAAAGACACAACCAAATTAAGGTAAATATTTATTTATACCCTTCACCACCATAGATGGAAAGGGTATTATAAGTTTGTGCTGATGTATGTAACGCATAGAAATATTTGTCTTAGACCCACCTTTTAGTATATCAATAGGCTTAGAATCACTTTCTGAGTCGATTTAGTGATGTCCGTTCGTCTGGCTGGCTGGCTGGACCCTAGAGTGGTTCGAAAAAAAAAGTTGAGTCAGTCACCCCCTAGGATTAAAGATAATGTAAAAATAATTCTTAAAACAATTTTTTTTTATTTTTTACCACGCCTACAAATACCGCCCTTTTTGTATTTTGTTAACTGTGTCGCCATCTTTAGTCCAATCATAGCACTTTATACATCGATGTTCAGGGCTCTGTAAGGGCTACATTTCTCACCTTGATAGTTTTTTACAACCTCGTCAATTTCTAGTCATTGCTTTTTAAAATTCGAGTCGTAACTACCCTAATCAAATCGAGTAAAAATCTAGTTTTTAAAAGTTATGACTATACATTGACGTGGTAGTAAATCAAAGAGAGAAATGTAGCCCCTACAGAGCCGCGAACGCCGATATATAAAATGTTATGATCGGACATAAAATGGCGACACAGTGAACAAAATACTAAAAGGGCGGTATTTGTAGGCGTGGTTAAATATAAAAAAATATTTTTTGGAATTGTTTTAACATTATCTTTAATCCTAGGGGGTGACTGACACAACTTTTTTTTTGTATGGAAGGCGAACCGCTCTACTGGACCCCCATGTAAACCTTGTAATCAAACTACAGGTCGCATTTCTAAAGATAATTTATGAAATTTGTCACAGATTATTTTTTGTGATAGTGGGACCACGGCTATTGAAATTACTCAAAATCGGTAAATTATTCATGGTACCTCCCATAGGTCCCACTTCCCGGAATTGATATTTTGGCCAGAAATATCAATATTTTTTCATGAAATTTTAAATAAACACTGCTTATGTAAATTCAAATCACTGTACTAAATTTTGTTGAAATCGGTCCACACTTGACCATAGCTCCCATACAAACTCTTCTGTCAAAACGCACTAAATGAGACAAAAATCACTAAAACGCTCGTAAATCTGAAGATAATGAGCATTTTGAGTTTATATTTTGCGTACATAATTTTTGTAAAAACTGTAATCAATTTTCTAAATTTTAGGATAATCGGTTCACATTTGATTCTAGCCCCCATATAAGTCAAAATGACAAAAAACAGCTTAAATATATAAGCTTTGAGAAAATGTTTGTATGATGGCAAAATTTAGCAAATATTTGTCTTTATACAGAAAAAAAACACCTTTGACGTTCGTGGTGAAGGGTATCGTATGATCGGTCTGGACCGACTATAGCACTTACTTGTTTTTTTATATTTTGGGTTTAAATGTGTGTGAGTGTGTGTGTGGGACAGATAATTGTCAAGGTAGTAGTCAGATTGATAGACAGAAGAATGGTAGTGCGTAATATTGTATCTATACATTAGTATTTGTTAATATAAATTGACATTAACTGATACAGAAATATGTATGCATGTGAATGTATGTGTAAATAAGAGCCGGTCTAACAGATATCTTTTACATACATACACATATGGATTTATGCATTTGTGTAGAATTAGTATTTTGTGGCTTTAGCATTGACAAATCAATTACATAAGTAAACCCAGGAATTTAATGTAAATAGACATAAATTTAATGAATTGACATGTGTACATTTGAATGTCCTGCCTGGATTTATGTATATACGTATTGCCAAGGCAGAAAAAGACTATTTATAGGGCTTAAATAACCCACAAGAAAATGTCTCAAAAATGTCAATAGGTTTAAATTTATTCTTAGAAGGCCTATTTATATCAGATGAAGACACTGCGAAATAGCAGGATAATTGTATTGATGCTGTGAGAGATAAAAAAAACATGAGATCTAATCGAATTGTCAACGATAGGAAAAACACAACAAGTATGAAAATGCTATGGTCGGTAAAGACGGACTGTAGGATATCCGATACGAAGTACTTTCAATCAAAATTAAATGCGAATTTGCTTCTAAGGCTTTTCCTAGAAATGCCACATAAAGCCATTAATATTAATCAAATTGGATATTTGCAAAAACAATCTTGTTGCATACTTTAAGGAGGTTCGAAAATATTTATATTCCTTAACTGCCTTTATTATTTATATCTTGATAAGAAAAAAACACAGAATCGGAGCAATTCGAGTTTCATACTTGATATAAGTAAAATTCTTATTGTCGTATATTTTTATAACTTTTATAATCGTACTTAGTTTAAGAACTTTCGTATACAAAAGTATTACGGACTTATTTGGCAGAGAAGAGAATTTAGAAAAACTTAGGGGACTTATGTATGTGTCTAACTTTACACAAATGATTTAGGAAGGGAGCTGTGAGATCATAGTTGCAAATATGAAACGAAACGTAACGTAGGTTAGGTTAGGTTAGGTTAGACAGGCAGCCGATGTTAAGTCAGCGTCACTTGGGTCCTAGAAGCGATCCCTTTGTGGTACCTGCAGGGGATAAATTGGAAAAGACAACAAAGATAATTAATTCCAGGCCATCGATGAGAGGCTTATTCAAGCCAGCCTGTAGCTCTGATAAACGAGTCTATTTTACGAATGTCAATACTCGCTAGATCGGATAAATCATGGAGATAAAGTGCCCCCAGAAAGGTAGCTCTCGAAAATGAAAGTGCGGGGCAGTGGCAGAGAAGATGAGTAACCGTTTCCTCCTCTTCGACGTTATGACAGCTTCGGCAGTAGTCATAGTAGTCATAGTGTAGCCTTCTGGCATGCAGCTCAAAAGTACAATGACCTGTTAGGGTCGAGATTAGGTTGCGGAGACTGTGGCGAGGTAAAGAAGCCAAGCACTTTGAACGTTTATTGTCATAAGTGGGCCATGTTTGCCTGGATATTGAACAAGTAGTTTCAAGGGACCAGGTGTTCTGCGTTGATCCGTAAAGAAGTTGCCTAATTTCTGATTTGCAGGCGGATAGCGGTACTCTCGTGAATTGATCGATGTTATCCTGACTCAGGAGAGCACCCGATTTAGCAAGTCTGTCCGCAGTGGAGTTACCAGGTATGTTGTTGTGCCCGGGTACCCAGAAAAGTTCGATATTGCAATGTCTCGCCATCTCATTTATCTTCACGGGTAAGAACAGATGTCGTGTGGACATTAGATATGGCAGCCTGACTGTGGATACAAAAGCGAATATCCCTGTCGTATATTCTATAGTATCTTAACCATTTGGCAGCCCTGTATATGGCCGATATCTCAGATTGAAGGACACTACACTGATCAGGAAGCCTAACGTAAGAATTAGCGAATTTTAATAAAAAAGCATGAAAATAATGGTTCTTGGCAAGACTAAGTGTTTTTTATTAAAAAAAAAGTATGATCATTGATTTGATGTTTGTATTCGAAAAATGCCATTCTCTAAAAAATAAAAGCAAAAAATAACTTTTAATAAAAAACACTTAATATTGCCAAAACAAAATTATTTGCATAATTTTTTATTAAAATTCACTAATTATTACTTGATATTTCGTAATCTCGCTATGAAAATTTTAAAGAAATCAAAATTTTGACATTTGACCCCGGTGAAGAAAGGGTTAATCTCGTCCAATATTAAAAAACCTTTTTGGCATAGGTTTTCCACAAACTAAGCAATAATACTAATTATTATTTTTTTTGTTTAAATTTAATACAACTAATTTGGCCCAAAAATTTTCATTTTCGCGAAATTCTTAAATTTTAAGTCACAGGTACAGCGAAATTTTTCAAGATATCAACCTAAATTTTTTTGATTTTTAATTTCCCATTTGTCTGTTTTAACTGAGTAAATTCTAAATTTGCAATATTTGTTGAACAAAATTTTCGAAAAATTTAAAAATGATTTTTGGAACCGACCTGAGAGAAATGTATTATTTTCCAAAATGAAAAAAACTAAGTAAATTCCATTATATTTAAGCAAAACTGAACTAATCACTACTAACAAGTCATTTAATTATAAATTATGTCTAATTTTTAAATTTCTTTATTTTCAACATAAAATTTTAGGTGCATATCCTTAGGCGTGTTTTCAAGGACATGAATTTTCAGGGGAAAAATGGAATAACTCCAAAACTACTTCATGGATTTGTTTTTGACTATTTGAAATAAAGCTGTATAAGTTTTCTTTAATATTACATATTCCAAAAATAAAAAATAACCCATTTTTCATCATACAAATGAGCTTTTAATTTTTGGAACCGATGCGCGCCCATAGAATGTTGTCCGATTTGGCTCAAATTTTCAGAACAAATTTTTGACCTATTGTTACAATATTCCGTTGAAAAAGTTTCGAAAAACATTTTCTTTCATACAAAAAATTGTTACTCTAGTGGGCACTAGGGCGTCTCAAAAAAAAAAAAAAAGTTCGCCGTACACCATCGAATATAAGGCATTGCTATAAGACAGCTTCGAAAAAAAAATTCTTTCACATATTTTTCGTTATATCTTCGGTATTTGTAGTCGGATCTTTAAGTGTGATATATCGATGTTTTTGTCTCAAGAAGGACAATATTTAGCTTTAATAGAAATTATTCTCCGGTATTCGGTTCTAGTATTTATCAATCAGACCTCTGTTCCTACTACCCTAATGTACGACCCTAATATCAGAAAATTAAAGCTCTCAAAAAATCGTTAAAATTTTACTAAGGAAGTTTTTCGATTTTTCAAACCGATCTTTAAAAACAAGGAATTTCTTATTTTGGCGCACATAGGGATCGCCAAAATACATTTTTCAATGTGCGACGAAAAAAATTAAAAAAAGATTTTTTCGAAACTGCCTAAAGCAACGTTTTATATTCGATGGTGTAAGGCTGGGCATTGGTGCAATCTTAATATGCTGGTTGTACCTCTGAATCTTTTTGATGGTGGGTATAAAAAGTGTCCCAGAAAAAGTGAAAGTCGTTGTATCAAAAGACGTACCCACCAAATTTGTTACATTTGACCCCAATATTCCAAATACAAAGTTTCATTCAAATCAGATATCGGGAAAGCGTGCCGACTTGGCGCCAAAATTTGGACATCCCAGTTTATGGGAAAACTGAGGGGTTTCTTTAGATTTCTTCAAAATGTTTCTACTTAGAATATGTTTTTAAGTACATTTTTAACAACATCCTACAGATAACAAAATGAGCTTTCCAACGAGAAAGGTTGAAATTATTAAGGTTTACTAATTATTAAGGGTTTCCCAAAATATTTTACGTCCTTAATGAAGCCCCTGAACATATGCAATATTTTTTTTTTTAATAAAATTATAAAAGTTTGACTGGTTTTACATTTTTGAGATCTCAAGATAATTATCCATTTTCGTTGAAATGGGCTACCTGCGACTTAAAGTCAAAGGATTTGGAAAAAAACCAAATTTTACAAAAAAAAAACACGCGAATTGTTACATATTATCAGTTTTTATAATCACAACTATAATTATTATTGTTTCGATGTTTCGAAATATATATGTGAACTTTGTCATTAACCCTATTATTACCAGGGTCAAAAGTAAAATTTTTATAATATTCAATTTTTTCCAAAAAGGTACTAAAAATTACACGTTTTTATACCCTTCACCACCATAAGTGGAAAGGGTATTATAAGTTTGTGCTGATGTATGTAACGCATAGAAATATTTGTCTTATGGGTATACCTATAGGCTTAGAATCACTTTCTGAGTCGACTTAGCGATGTCCGTCCGTCCGTCCGTCCGTCCGTCTGGCTGGACCCCCATATAAACCTTGTAATCAAACTACAGGTCGTAATTCTAAAGATAAACTGATGAAATTTGGTACAGATCATTTTTTTGATTATAGGACCATGGCTATTGAAATTCATCAAAATCGGTACATTATTTATGGTACCTCCCATAGGTCCCACTTCCCGGAATTGATATATTGGCCACAAAAATCAATATTTTTCCATGAAATTTAAAACAAATACTGCTTATGTAAACCTTAATCACTGTACAAAATTTCGTTGAAATCGGTCCACATTTGACTACAGCTCCCATACAAACTCTTTTCTCAAAACGCACTAAATGAGACAAAATTCACTAAAACGCTCGTAAATCCGAAGATAATGACAATTTTAAGTTTATTTTTTGCATACATCATTCTTGTAGCAACTGTAATCAGTTTGAATTTCATAATAATCGGTCAACATTTGACCCTAGCTCTCATATAAGTCCAAATGGCGGAAACAGCTTAAATGTATAAGTTTTGAGAATATGTTTGTATGATGACAAAATTTAGCAAACATTTGTCTTTATACAGGAAAAAGAACACCTTTGACCTTAGTGGTGAAGGGTATCGTATGGTCGGGCTTGACCGACTATATCACTTTCTTACTTGTTGTTATTATATTTGAATAAAAATTCAACAAATCGTTCAAAGAATCCTTTAGTTACATTTTTATACAAGTTAACCCTTGCGTACCCATAGGCTCAAAATGGTTCTAGTTTTAAACTGACAAATTACTACTTATATATGTATAATATGCGTGCTAAAATATACTTTCAAAAGCTTCTTTCTGTCATATTTTTTTTAGAAATTAACCCTCAAATAACCAGGTGAAAATTTACTTTCTTAAAAAAATTTTTCAAAAATTTAATTTTTATAGGAATTTTTTCGAAAATTTACTTTTTTATAAAAAATTTTTAAAAAATTTTTACTTTTAATAAGAAAATTTTTGAAAATATTATATTTTAATAGAAATTTTTTAAATGGTTCAATGAGTACCGATTTCGATGAAATTTTATATGCAGCCTAGTATTTATGTAAAACTTCTTCATACCAAATTGTATCATCATAGCTGTTATAATTTGTCATTTATTATCAAATAAACGATTAGCCTAGACGAGGTTATACGGGAGCTATGTTGAAATGTGAACCGATTTTGCCCGATTTCAATACCAAAATTTTCCAAGAAATGAAGAAAATTTATGCTAAATTTCAGTAATCTATATCCTTTCGTTAAGGCTTTATCAGATAGATGGACATCGCTCAATCGTCTTAGAATTTCATAAGGATTCAGAATATACTTCAATCAATCTTAACATACCCCCCATTCTTTTTAATGGTGGATATAAAAAAGTTGGCTTTAGTAGAATTTAGCAGAAAGTTTTTAAAATTTTAGCAGAATGCATCAAATATTTGTTGGCAACTCTGTAGTCTTTTCACGATATCTGTTTTTATTACCGAACGCCGGAATCTCTCAATGAAATACCGAGTCATTCCAGAAGATTTGTGTATGTTCTGCTTAAAACAAGGGTGTCCAAAAGTTCCTTATAAAAGAGCAAACACCAATACATTTACTAACTAACTAATAACATGAATACTTAAGTTGTTAACTGAAATAACTAAATTTAAAATATGCACCGAACTTCTATTTAACACTACATAAAACACCTAAAATATTCAATTATTTCCGTCTTTCCAGGTAACTGTTGGCCGACGCATAGGTCTCTACAGATTCTGTGGCGATATAGGACGCGGCAATTTCTCCAAAGTCAAATTAGCTGTACACCAACTAACCAGGGGTAAGTCAAAGGAATACATTTTTTGTTGTCGACTTTAACAGGGTTTTTTTTTTTCCAACAAACAACCTTAACAGAGGCAAAAGATAGCTAACTAAAGTCAGCCATTGATTCAATGACAATATTTTCCATTTCCACTTTTATTTGAATGTTGTTATTTTTTTCCTTAATTCCAGACAAAGTGGCCATCAAAGTAGTTGACCGTGCGGGTTTAGATGCTAAAGCATTGCGTATGCTTTCAAGTGAAATTGCTACACTTGAATGTGTTCATCATCCTAATATTCTAAGGTAAGTTCCCACATGTACCCACATAGATACTTAGGTGGCTGGTTATTCATGAGAGGAGGGCTTATGTGTTCATACGTGCAACTGTGGTAAAAAGAAAATATGTATTCAAATCTATTTCTATTGCTACGAACACACAGTGGAGCTAAAAGTTAAATATGACTTTTTATGAATTTGTTTATTAAGACATAATAAATTTTTTTTCTATAGAGAAAATTAAATTTTTCTATAGAAAAAATGAAATTTTTCTATAGAAAAAATGAAATTTTTCTATAGAAAAAATGAAATTTTTCTATAGAAAAAATGAAATTTTTCTATAGAAAAATTGAAATTTTTCTATAGAAAAAATGAAATTTTTCTATAGAAAAAATGAAATTTTTCTATAGAAAAAATGAAATTTTTCTATAGAAAAAATGAAATTTTTCTATAGAAAAAATGAAATTTTTCTATAGAAAAAATGAAATTTTTCTATAGAAAAAATGAAATTTTTCTATAGAAAAAATGAAATTTTTCTATAGAAAAAATGAAATTTTTCTATAGAAAAAATGAAATTTTTCTATAGAAAAAATGAAATTTTTCTATAGAAAAAATGAAATTTTTCTATAGAAAAAATGAAATTTTTCTATAGAAAAAATGAAATTTTTCTATAGAAAAAATGAAATTTTTCTATAGAAAAAATGAAATTTTTCTATAGAAAAAATGAAATTTTTCTATAGAAAAAATGAAATTTTTCTATAGAAAAAATGAAATTTTTCTATAGAAAAAATGAAATTTTTCTATAGAAAAAATGAAATTTTTCTATAGAAAAAATGAAATTTTTCTATAGAAAAAATGAAATTTTTCTATAGAAAAAATGAAATTTTTCTATAGAAAAAATGAAATTTTTCTATAGAAAAAATGAAATTTTTCTATAGAAAAAATGAAATTTTTCTATAGAAAAAATGAAATTTTTCTATAGAAAAAATGAAATTTTTCTATAGAAAAAATGAAATTTTTCTATAGAAAAAATGAAATTTTTCTATAGAAAAAATGAAATTTTTCTATAGAAAAAATGAAATTTTTCTATAGAAAAAATGAAATTTTTCTATAGAAAAAAATGAAATTTTTCTATAGAAAAAATGAAATTTTTCTATAGAAAAAATGAAATTTTTCTATAGAAAAAATGAAATTTTTCTATAGAAAAAATGAAATTTTTCTATAGAAAAAATGAAATTTTTCTATAGAAAAAATGAAATTTTTCTATAGAAAAAATGAAATTTTTCTATAGAAAAAATGAAATTTTTCTATAGAAAAAATGAAATTTTTCTATAGAAAACATGAAATTTTTCTATAGAAAAAATGAAATTTTTCTATAGAAAACATGAAATTTTTCTATAGAAAAAATGAAATTTTTCTATAGAAAAAATGAAATTTTTCTATAGAAAAAATGAAATTTTTCTATAGAAAAAATGAAATTTTTCTATAGAAAAAATGAAATTTTTCTATAGAAAAAATGAAATTTTTCTATAGAAAAAATGAAATTTTTCTATAGAAAAAATGAAATTTTTCTATAGAAAAAATGAAATTTTTCTATAGAAAAAATGAAATTTTTCTATAGAAAAAATGAAATTTTTCTATAGAAAAAATGAAATTTTTCTATAGAAAAAATGAAATTTTTCTATAGAAAAAATGAAATTTTTCTATAGAAAAAATGAAATTTTTCTATAGAAAAAATGAAATTTTTCTATAGAAAAAATGAAATTTTTCTATAGAAAAAATGAAATTTTTCTATAGAAAAAATGAAATTTTTCTATAGAAAAAATGAAATTTTTCTATAGAAAAAATGAAATTTTTCTATAGAAAAAATGAAATTTTTCTATAGAAAAAATGAAATTTTTCTATAGAAAAAATGAAATTTTTCTATAGAAAAAATGAAATTTTTCTATAGAAAAAATGAAATTTTTCTATAGAAAAAATGAAATTTTTCTATAGAAAAAATGAAATTTTTCTATAGAAAAAATGAAATTTTTCTATAGAAAAAATGAAATTTTTCTATAGAAAAAATGAAATTTTTCTATAGAAAAAATGAAATTTTTCTATAGAAAAAATGAAATTTTTCTATAGAAAAAATGAAATTTTTCTATAGAAAAAATGAAATTTTTCTATAGAAAAAATGAAATTTTTCTATAGAAAAAATGAAATTTTTCTATAGAAAAAATGAAATTTTTCTATAGAAAAAATGAAATTTTTCTATAGAAAAAATGAAATTTTTCTATAGAAAAAATGAAATTTTTCTATAGAAAAAATGAAATTTTTCTATAGTAAAAATGAAATTTTTCTATAGAAAAAATGAAATTTTTCTATAGAAAAAATGAAATTTTTCTATAGAAAAAATGAAATTTTTCTATAGAAAAAATGAAATTTTTCTATAGAAAAAATGAAATTTTTCTATAGAAAAAATGAAATTTTTCTATAGAAAAAATGAAATTTTTCTATAGAAAAAATGAAATTTTTCTATAGAAAAAATGAAATTTTTCTATAGAAAAAATGAAATTTTTCTATAGAAAAAATGAAATTTTTCTATAGAAAAAATGAAATTTTTCTATAGAAAAAATGAAATTTTTCTATAGAAAAAATGAAATTTTTCTATAGAAAAAATGAAATTTTTCTATAGAAAAAATGAAATTTTTCTATAGAAACAATGAAATTTTTCTATAGAAAAAATGAAATTTTTCTATAGAAAAAATGAAATTTTTCTATAGAAAAAATGAAATTTTTCTATAGAAAAAATGAAATTTTTCTATAGAAAAAATGAAATTTTTCTATAGAAAAAATGAAATTTTTCTATAGAAAAAATGAAATTTTTCTATAGAAAAAATGAAATTTTTCTATAGAAAAAATGAAATTTTTCTATAGAAAAAATGAAATTTTTCTATAGAAAAAATGAAATTTTTCTATAGAAAAAATGAAATTTTTCTATAGAAAAAATGAAATTTTTCTATAGAAAAAATGAAATTTTTCTATAGAAAAAATGAAATTTTTCTATAGAAAAAATGAAATTTTTCTATAGAAAAAATGAAATTTTTCTATAGAAAAAATGAAATTTTTCTATAGAAAAAATGAAATTTTTCTATAGAAAAAATGAAATTTTTCTATAGAAAAAATGAAATTTTTCTATAGAAAAAATGAAATTTTTCTATAGAAAACATGAAATTTTTCTATAGAAAAAATGAAATTTTTCTATAGAAAAAATGAAATTTTTCTATAGAAAAAATGAAATTTTTCTATAGAAAAAATGAAATTTTTCTATAGAAAAAATGAAATTTTTCTATAGAAAAAATGAAATTTTTCTATAGAAAAAATGAAATTTTTCTATAGAAAAAATGAAATTTTTCTATAGAAAAAATGAAATTTTTCTATAGAAAAAATGAAATTTTTCTATAGAAAAAATGAAATTTTTCTATAGAAAAAATGAAATTTTTCTATAGAAAAAATGAAATTTTTCTATAGAAAAAATGAAATATTTCTATAGAAAAAATGAAATTTTTCTATAGAAAAAATGAAATTTTTCTATAGAAAAAATGAAATTTTTCTATAGAAAAAATGAAATTTTTCTATAGAAAAAATGAAATTTTTCTATAGAAAAAATGAAATTTTTCTATAGAAAAAATGAAATTTTTCTATAGAAAAAATGAAATTTTTCTATAGAAAAAATTTTTCTATAGAAAAAATTTTTTCTATAGAAAAAATGAAATTTTTCTATAGAAAAAATGAAATTTTTCTATAGAAAAAATGAAATTTTTCTATAGAAAAAATGAAATTTTTCTATAGAAAAAATGAAATTTTTCTATAGAAAAAATGAAATTTTTCTATAGAAAAAATGAAATTTTTCTATAGAAAAAATGAAATTTTTCTATAGAAAAAAATGAAATTTTTCTATAGAAAAAATGAAATTTTTCTAATAGAAAAAAATGAAATTTTTCTATAGAAAAAATGAAATTTTTCTATAGAAAAAATGAAATTTTTCTATAGAAAAAATGAAATTTTTCTATAGAAAAAATGAAATTTTTTCTGTAGAAAAAATGAAATTTTTCTATAGAAAAAATGAAATTTTTCTATAGAAAAAATGAAATTTTTCTATAGAAAAAATGAAATTTTTCTATAGAAAAAATGAAATTTTTCTATAGAAAAAATGAAATTTTTCTATAGAAAAAATGAAATTTTTCTATAGTAAAAATGAAATTTTTCTATAGAAAAAATGAAATTTTTCTATAGAAAAAATGAAATTTTTCTATAGAAAAAATGAAATTTTTCTATAGAAAAAATGAAATTTTTCTATAGAAAAAATGAAATTTTTCTATAGAAAAAATGAAATTTTTCTATAGAAAAAATGAAATTTTTCTATAGAAAAAATGAAATTTTTCTATAGAAAAAATGAAATTTTTCTATAGAAAAAATGAAATTTTCTATAGAAAAAATGAAATTTTTCTATAGAAAAAATGAAATTTTTCTATAGAAAAAATGAAATTTTTCTATAGAAAAAATGAAATTTTTCTATAGAAAAAATGAAATTTTTCTATAGAAAAAATGAAATTTTTCTATAGAAAAAATGAAATTTTTCTATAGAAAAAATGAAATTTTTCTATAGAAAAAATGAAATTTTTCTATAGAAACAATGAAATTTTTCTATAGAAAAAATGAAATTTTTCTATAGAAAAAATGAAATTTTTCTATAGAAAAAATGAAATTTTTCTATAGAAAAAATGAAATTTTTCTATAGAAAAAATGAAATTTTTCTATAGAAAAAATGAAATTTTTCTATAGAAAAAATGAAATTTTTCTATAGAAAAAATGAAATTTTTCTATAGAAAAAATGAAATTTTTCTATAGAAAAAATGAAATTTTTCTATAGAAAAAATGAAATTTTTCTATAGAAAAAATGAAATTTTTCTATAGAAAAAATGAAATTTTTCTATAGAAAAAATGAAATTTTTCTATAGAAAAAATGAAATTTTTCTATAGAAAAAATGAAATTTTTCTATAGAAAAAATGAAATTTTTCTATAGAAAAAATGAAATTTTTCTATAGAAAAAATGAAATTTTTCTATAGAAAAAATGAAATTTTTATATAGAAAAAATGAAATTTTTCTATAGAAAAAATGAAATTTTTTTATAGAAAAAATGAAATTTTTCTATAGAAAAAATGAAATTTTTCAAGTCAATTTCAATAAGTTTTTCTATAGAAAAAAATTAAGTTTTTCTATAGAAAAAAAAAATAAGTTTTTCTATAGAAAAAAATATGTTTTTCTAAAACTAAGTTTTTCTATAGAAAAAAAATAAGTTTTTCTATGGAAAAAAAATAAGTTTTTCTATACAAAAAAAATAAGTTTTTCTATAGAAAAAAAATAAGTTTTTCTATAGAAAAAAAATAAGTTTTTCTATAGAAAAAAAATAAGTTTTTCTATAGAAAAAAATAAGTTTTTCTATAGAAAAAATAAGTTTTTCTATAGAAAAAAATAAGTTTTTCTATAGCAAAAATAAGTATTTCTAAAGAAGTTTTTCTTTATTTTTCTATACTTTGCTTAAACTTTTACTTATAATACAAAGTTTGCTTTTGTATCTCCTTTCCCACTGTACCTCAGAAAATATTTTTGCATTTCGAAACACACGTAAGCTTCCATAGATTCCAGTGCAGACAGACACGAACTTACAATAATTCTCGTATTGTAGCAACAATATTTAGCAACATCCTGTTTCCTTTCTATGCCTCAACATCCTCAAACACATAAATATTTTCGACTTGTGGCAGGAAATGCTCCATATGTGTATGAGAGTGTTGGTGACGCAGTTGAATCTTATTTATGACCCTTCAATTCAAAATTGTAGGAATGTATCCAAAACTTGTTTAATTTTTAGTGATTGCAACATGATGATAGGAGAAGTTTTGGGGTGCTTTGCTTTTACTGGGGCGGACCAATCGGTCCAAAAAGTAGGGCACCTTAGACTCATAAGCCATTTAGAATAATATATAATGGATAAGGAACAATTAAAAACACACAAACGCACAAACAGACATAAATTTCATGGGCACGTGTGTGTGCCTTAGCTTTCTCTCATTGGATAATCGTCTCCATTAGTTGCTTTCAAATAAGAGTCAAAGCGGTATACTCTCTTTTTTATGGGACTTTTCAAAATGACCATATGGTAAATCAATCTTTGAAAGAGTCTTCGATTTAAGTGTACTAGTAACAGCATTAAAAATAGTTACTCACTCTATTGATATCACTAGTACCGGAGGCATTTCTTCATTCTAGAACTGCTGGGGTATGTGCGTATGTTTGCATCTGCCCGAGTTTATTTATTACAGTTTTATTTTTAAATTTCCATCTCTATCTTGCTGTTTTCCTGGTTTTTTCTTAATGTCTACTTTTATTTTTCTCCATAGGCTTTTCGAAGTAGTCGAAACTTTGGGTCGTGTTTATCTAGTCACCGAATGGATACGTGGTGGTGAATTATATAATCATATCACCCAAGGTGGTCCATTACGTGAAATTCATGCCGCACCACTATTCAAACAATTGTTATTGGCTGTGAAACACATGGTAAGTTAAAGTGTATCCTTGGGAATTCGCCCTTTTCATCGAAGGATGAATGTCGCAAACATAAGATTACTTACTAAACACACACTACTCCAACTCTAAAGCTTTAAATGTTAGAGGGAGGAGTAGGGTTTAAAAAGTAATCTCATATGAAACATAAAGGGGAAACTTTTGTTTTGTTACTATCCAGGGACAATTATGAATAATTAAGAACGAAAAACATTTATAGTAATTCTCAAATTTCCATTCTATTTAGTTCTAATGCAAAAGTTTTCTCTGTGTATCTTTATTAAAGCCCAAGTTTTTTTCATTATACCATAAAGTATTTATTAATTTGTTTATTTTTATTGTTGTTATTGTTTGCCGCTGTGCCTCAACTGCCTTCAATTTACCGACCCTGCCCCAATCTCATGCTGCTGCTGTTGTTGATGTTTATTTAAATTTGTGCCATTAACAGCACAGTTTGGGTTATGTTCATCGTGATATCAAGGCTGAGAATGTTTTACTGCTATCAGAGGATCGTTTGAAATTGGCTGACTTTGGTTTTAGTACAGAATTAATTAATGGTGAGTATGCAACATATGAATGAGACTTTGTTTAATTAGGATTCAAACACATATTTTTAGGGGCTTTAACACTATATATTTGTATGCTCTATTATTTTAATTTCACCATATCATTTTCATAAACGTTTTATAAATGTATGAATAATTTTATTATCATACGCTCTTAAGTAAGAAAACAAGTAAGAAAGTGCTATTGTCGGTCAAGCCCGACCATACAATACCCTTCACTCAGATCAAAGATGTTCGTTTTCCTGTATAAAGACAAATATTTGCTTAATTTTGCCATCATACAAACATTATCTAAAAACTTATATATTTAAGCTGTATTCGTCATTTGGACTTATATGAGAGCTAGGATTAAATGTGGACCGATTATCTCGAAATTTCGCAAGTTTGTTACAGTTTATACAAGAATTTTATATATATATATATATATATATATATATATACATATATATAATTCCCTGACAACATTCCAATTGGAACAAGGGGTACTTCTCTCAGACAATGAGCTGCATCCGATTCTATTTTTAGACTCATTGAAAGGGACCTACGTCTTAACGCCGGCTCCGAACGGCAAATGCATTAGTTAGAGAAGTTTTACATAGCCTAATACTCAATAACCAGTGTCTAGCTGAGTTATGAGGTGAACCGCCGCTTTTTTTGAAAATTTTTACACAAGAATTTTATGTGTGCAAAATCTCAAAATTCTTATTATCTTTAGAGTTATGAGCGTTTTAGAGATTTTTGTCTCATTTAGTCCGTTTTTACATAACAGTTTGTATGGGAGCTATGGTCAAATGTAGAGCGATTTCTACGAAATTTGGTACAGTGGTTTTGGTTTAAATACGCAGTATTTATTTTTAAATTTCATGAAAAAATATTGGTATTTGTGGCCAAAATATCAATTCCGGGAAGTGGAACCTATAAGAGGTACCATAAATAATTTAGCGATTTTGACGAATTTCAATAGCAATTGTCCCACTATCAAAAAAAAAAAAATGATGTGTGCCAAATTATCTTAAGAATTGCGACCTGTACTTTGATTACATGGTTTACATGGGGGTCCAGCCGTCCAGCCAAACGGACGGACGGACTGACATCGCTTAATCGACTCACAAAGTGATTCTAAACCTATTGGTATACTAAAAAGTGGGTCTAAGACAAATATTTCTATCCGTTACATACATCAGCACAAACTTATAATACCCTTTCCTATGGTAATGAAGGGTATAATAATATAAGAATTTCCTTAATTTATCGAAATTTTGAGCTAGCGAACTCGCTATATGTGTTCGTTCCCCATATTTCACACTATCAACAGTTTACTTGTAAGATCTCGCTTCCAGGTGTAGGTTTGGTTAAGCAAGTGGCTGGCAACAGATTCCGCGTCACTTGGGTCCTAGAGAGTGGTCCCTTTATGTTACCTGCAGAGGAGAGAATAGAAAAAAATATATTCCTAACTACCAAAAAAATTAAGGTTCTGTTAGAGCCAACCAGATCCAACAATAAATGAGCCTATCTTACGAATATTGAAATTCGAGACCTCTGATAAATCGTGCAGAAACGGGTAGCAAAGATGATGAGTCCTAAGATCAGCAAGGCCTAGACAGTGACAGAGGAGATGAGTAATAGTTTCGTCCTCCTCAGCATCATGACAACTTCTACTGTAGTCATGGCTTTGAAGATTAAGTCTTCTAGCATGTAATCATATAAAGCAGTGCCCTGTGAGGATTGATATTATAGTGCGTAGTCTATGGCGCGGTAGTAAGACCAAGACTGCAGAACGCTTGCTTTCGTAATTTGTCCAAGTTAGTCTTGAGACTAAGCATGTTGTTTCTGTGGATCAGTTATTCTGCGCAGACGAAAATAAAAACTGCTCAATGACCAATTTACTGGCTGATGGCGGTACATCTATGTATTGGTCAATATTCTCCTAACTGAGGAGAGCACCTCAGATTTGCTAGAGTATCCGCAGCTGTGTTACCCGGCTCATTCTTGTGGCAACGTAGGGCTACAGTGCAATATTGGAATATCCATCTCATGTAGTGATGCCCTTCATTTCTGAGGAAGAACAGATGTCGTAAAGACTAAAGATATAAAAAACGAATATATTAACTTTAGAGTTAATCACTTAAACAAACTTCACAAATATTCTTAGTCTCACTGTTCTCTTATACGCGTCTCAATTAAAAACTGTTTTCACAATATTTGTTCATCGGCCTTATATAATAGAGAAGAGAGTTTCTAGCATTTTCTACAGACGCAAGCAAAGAGCTGTCGTTGATAACACTAACAATGTGACTTACGAAAGTTCATGCATGTTCCAATAAATAGATTATCTGAATTTAACAGTAACAGAGAGAGAGAGAGAGAATGTTTATGCAAGAGAAAAATGCTGCTATACTCTTTACAGCAAATATGAGAAACATGTTGCTCTGCTTATGGACATAAACAGAATAACAACAATATCAACAGAAACTTTCTAGAAAACTAGTAGAAGAATTATAAGTAGTGAACTTTGCACAATGGGGCGGATAACTTAAAAATTCGTGTCAATGTCATTTAGGTTATAATAAAAGTATGCTTTACAAATATTTCTGAAATACCTTGCATTTCGATCGATACCGAATGCAGCGATTTGGCCCTTGGTCTGCCAACTCGCGTGCTTTTTTGCACTTTTTGACTCGTTTTTCGTAAGGCTTACAAAAAATATGACTTATCCAACTCCACTAACGCTTTATTGTTATAACTTTCATAGTTTAGATGTTCTTCTTCTGTTATTCTTGACTCCCAGAGGAGCATAGGTCTTCAACCATCCTTTTATATCGGACTCTAATGAGAGATGTTAGGCATACGTCATTCCAAGAATAGCTTGCGACTTCGGATCAATTGACGTTCTCTAAAAGGTGCAACAACATGACGACATTTGGCCTTTGAAGTACTTGGAATTTCCATCGCCATTTCAGTTCACATACCTCTATAGAAGCATGGATTTGGTTTGTCGCGTTTAGCGGATCTTCATTTCTTATGAGATTCGGCCACCATATGGTAAGGATTTGCCGCAAGCATTTGTTTGCAAAGGTTTGCAGGCGCCTATCGACGGGATTTGTGCATTTCCAAGTTTCGCAGCCGTAATACAGGATGGAATTGACATACGAGTTGTATATTCGTGACTTAGTTGTTATTGATATTTGCCGAGATTTCCAAATAGTTCGGAGAATGCCGAATGCAGATTTTGACTTGTTAATACGCGATTCAATATCCTCTTCGTCGCCACCTTTTGTAGATACCAAACTTCCAAGATGACTAAAAGTACCTACACATCCAATATCTTAGTTATCTACATTTATCTGTGTTGAGGGGTTAGCGCCATAACCTCCATTCATAATCTTTGTCTTGGAAATATTGATTTCCAGCCCAGCTGCCCGAGATTTAACAGTGATAGCGATAGTATTTTATTGAAGGTGACTTGAGCTTTCGCTTAGAAGAGTTAAAAGTTGTTTAAAGGGTGTCCATTGGATACCGTGTCTACCATTCAAAGGCGTGCGCATTGGATATATCAGCTGTAGAGATCCCAGTTGCATTAATTGTAGCAAATGGTCTTTACGTCTTCAATATCTTTGTCGATTATGTAAAAACGAAGATTTGAGTTACAATTGATTTGAAGCGATTTTTGCTCCTTCCGGTTTTTTCTCTCACTAATAATGGCAATTTGTTACTATATCTCTGAGAATATGTGACTTAGAAGTCTTTGTCTTCCAATAGGTTTTGTAAGCCCCACATTATACCTCGAGGAAGCACTTAAAAAGAAGAGATGATAAAACACAATCTTGTTCAGTTTTTACCGCGATTTCGTTATGGTAACTGCGATATTATTGTTAAGTCGCATAAGTGGCAGTTCTTGGCGGGATTCCTAAGATTTTTTAATTGCTCTGACACAAAGAACCGAGATTTTTTGCTTAGTTTGGCTATGTTATGCAAAAAGGGATAACTCTTCGCTACTCTATCTTTATCTCGGTAGAAACTGAATTTTCGATCTAGCAATCAGAGTTTGTTAGACCGTTTTATTTTACAAAAGTAAATGTGGTAGGGCCACTATAAGCTTTGATTTAAAAATGTTTAAAGTCGGCTTGTATCAGCCAGAGTGCAGATTTGGTGTCCTCTTGTGCGCAAGGTTAGGGCAAATGCTGAAAAGAGTTTTAATAGATCCCCTTTACCTGCTTAGAAGGCATACTGTTAAGCTAAAGATAGTGCCGAGTGTCTTTTCAGATGAGGTGAAGAAGTCCATAAACAAGCACTGGAATCTTATTTCTTAGGAGATCTAACGTAGATATTAGTCGATTTAAGAGCTATTTAAAGCGCTGGACCATCCAGAGTACGGGGCAAGCAAGTGTGTTCCTATGCGATGTTTTCCGTGGTATGGTTGATTACGAGACTATATAGTAATATATAGTCTATGCTCTGATCCTTAAAGCATTATCGTTTCCTAATATATATATCTATTATGAAGATTTTTGAAATAGAAGTGAATTATCGTGGATCAACTAAGAAAAAGAGGCAGAATTCTAGAGATTGTAGATACTGTTTAAAATCAGTGGGTATCCTGCCCGACCATAGACCCTATTTAATAGACATATGTAGATGACAAACTTAAATAGCTTTGATCTTTCAAGCCCTTCTTCTGCTCTTTTATCTAACTAAAATGCATCTATATATATTTCCAGGTGCCAATCAAAAACTGGACACATTTTGTGGTTCACCGCCATACGCAGCACCGGAACTCTTTTCCGACGATCATTATATTGGAGCACCGGTCGATGTATGGGCTTTAGGTATATTGCTTTATTTTATGGTGGTTGGCAATATGCCATTTCGAGCGCCAACAATACCCGGCTTAAAGGCGGCCATACTAAAAGGAGACTATCTCTTGCCGGGGCAACTAAGTCTGCCATGTATAAGACTAATACGTAAGTAGAGAAATAAAAAAAGACTTTCTTAAAAATAAACTGAGGATTTAACTAAAATATAATTTAATTTTTGTTGATTCCTTTTAGAACGCATATTAATCCATATCCCAGCACGCCGACCCACCATCGATGACATGCTTAACAGCCAATTTGTAACCCATCCAAAATTAAGCAACGACTTAATGCAACACGAAATTAACTTACGCACCAAACCTGTTAAACGTTCCGGCTTTTGGGTGCGCTCCAAATCACGACGCATGCGTAAGCAATATTCGTTGAGGGAACGTTATATGGAACTGACCAATAAACCACCTATCAATATGAATACCAAACGCACAGATGGCTTTTTTGTTGATAATTTCCTACAGCCCATAGAACTAACGCCAAATGATATACCCCTGGAGGTTATAAAGGAACAATCGAAAAATAATACACCCAAACGTTCGTTTCTCTGTGGTACACTCAAAAAGAAAGTCGGTCCCATGGAGACGACGGAAAAGGAGAAGCAATTAACGAATGGTACCTTAAGTAACCACAAGTCACAATGGAATGCAGTGCTGGCAGCAGATTGTCCACTCTTTAAAAATTATGATTCAGAAAATGGTCATTTCATAATGTTTCCTACTCCGACAGATGACATGAGCAAGGTCCAGCCTTTGGAGAGCGAAGCAAGACAAATACTCGAGGAGTTGGGTATTTCGAGTGAAATGTTAAAGTTGGCCTCACAAAACGCTCCGCGTAGTGATATTATTGGAGCATATCGTATCGTTATTAATCGTTTGCAGAAACAGTCATGGCTGGCTCGCAAACATGTTGAGATGGCTTTGCAAGAGATGCCCAGCAAGACGGAGAAGAAAATTGAAAGATCATGTTGCATACTATAGAGAGAAGCGGGAGCGACAGAGATAGAGAAGATGGTAATTTGTTGAGATTTAAAGTAGAGTTATAAGTTTTAAGCCAGCGATGACGATTACTGTTTGTTGTTATAAAACATATATAATGTTATTGTATTGGGCATCACTGTTTCAATAATTTTAATGACCAAATCACAATGGGGTAGAGATGATTCAAAGACATTGTTTTTTATAGCATCCGATCTTTAATTATAGTCTGATTTTCTATGGAGCTTTTTATTTGGTCTAATTCGAAAACCTTGTACTTTTTATAAACCGATTTAATTTTTTGGGGTAAAATACATTTTTATCAGTATTTTTCAATTGCATAAAAAAAAATTATAAAATCAGTAATAAAGTGTTGCATTCATCGATTGTAATTCCTTTTATAGTTCGATCTTCAATATAAAATATTTATATTGCCAGATCGCTAATTGCGTCACTTTATTTAAGCTCTAATCTAAAATAAATGGCTCCATAGAATTCGATCTAAATATTTCAATATATTTTTGGGTAAAAATAATTTTGAGTTCTATTCCAAATTAGTGAAAAAATACAAAGTGTTGATTACATAGAGAGTAAAAAGAGTTGATTACATATAGGAAACTATATAGTTTTTCTTCAATAGAATATTCGTTAAGTCTGCAATTTTTAGTTTAAATTTTAAAATTTCTCAAATTTTTTTAGTTTCATAAATTTTAAGTTTTCATATGTTTTTAGAAAAATATTTTGAAATGAAAAATTCTTGCTACAAAAAAAATATTACTACCAGAAAATATTTTTTTGTTAGCAATTTTTGTAGCAAAACTAAAACAAGTAAGAGTGTTATATTCGGCTGTGCCGAATCTTATATACCCACCATCAAGTTGTGTTAAATTTAGAAACATATCTCATATATCTACAAGGGTGCAGCTAATTCAAAATCTGCACCAAAACTGGAAAAATCGCTAAGCTATTTGGTATTGTTGGTAAAACCTTTGGACTAAATTAGGTTTCCGTAGCTTTATAGTTCAACATTCAAAAATATTTTAGTGGTTTCCCCAGTATTTACTTTGATCAAAATTCATAACCAGGTATAGTTTTACATTAATAAGTTGTTAAATACTTTTCGTTGTGATTAATATGTAGTTAGGCTAAACACGTTAATAGTAATACGACAGGTCCATATATTTCGTTATGAGTTCCTAATGCATTCATCATATATAAAGTCTGGGCTGAACATTGATTGATGCCTATATAATTTCATAGGTGCAATCTTAATATAATGAATGTACCTCCAAATCTTTTTGATTGTAGATATAAAAAGGGGATGTTATATATATAAGAATTATAGCCAAATGTTGACCGATTATAACAAAATTTTACACACTGGCTGGTATATATAGAGAGCTTATTCTTGCAAAATTTAGTGACCAAAGCTATCATAGTTTCTAATTTAATAGCTTTTAACTGGCCTTTGCTAAAATTTTTGGTTTCCGTGAGTGTTTTTCACATGAAAGCTAAAGTCAAATATGGACTGATTCCTATAAAATTTGATAACTGATCAAAAATTGCATAAAACTTCCCTATTTTAAATTTAATCGTCATAGCTATTACAATTGTATTCAATTTATCAGCATTAATGTGTTTCCCGGGGCGGGGTTATATGGGAGCTCTAACTAAATTTGAACCGATTTTGTCCATTTTCAACACACATCTTTTTCAAGATATCCAAAATACTATTGTAAAATTTTGTCCCTCTAGCTCTTTTCGTTAAGGCGCTATCGTGCTTTTATCTGACGGACAAACGGACATAAACAACCTTTTCTTTATGTATTTTTGTGTTTCCATAAGTTTTTTATATGGGAGCTATGGTCAAATGGTGACCGATTGTGACGAAATTTTGCACACTGGCATTGACATAAGACTTCCTTGTGCTTAATTTAGTCTTACTAGCTCTTGTAGTTAAGGAGCTATCACGATTTTATCTGACGGACAGACGGACATAAATCCCCTTTTCTTTTTGAATTTTTGTGTTTTCGTAAGTTTTTTATATGGGAGCTAGGTCAAATAATAACCGATTGTGACAAAATTTTGCACACTGGCTGGCATTGATATAAGACTTTCTTGTGCCAAATTTAGTGGTTATATCTGTTATACTTTTAGATTTATTGGCATTTAAGTGTATTTTGGGTGAAATTTAGCCTGTTTTCGTAAGTTTTTTGTATGGGAGCTATGGCTAAATGTAAACCGATTTCGATGAAATTTTATATGCTGCCTAGTGCTTATCTAAAACTTCTAGATACCAAATTTTGTCATCATAACTGTCATAATTTGTCATTTATTAGCAAATAAGCGATAAGCCTAGACGAGGTTATACGGGAGCTATGGCCAAATGCTAACCGATTTTGCCCAATTTCAATACCAAAATTTTCTCATAGATAAAGAATGTTTTTGCTAAGTTTCAGTTAGCTAGCTCTTTTCGTTTAGACGTTATCGTGATTTCAACAGACAGACAGAAAGACAGACGGACATAGCTCAATCGTCTTAGAATTTCATAAGGATTCAGAATATATATCGTTTTTGATTTTTGAACCAATATTAAGGAAATTACAAACGGAATGACAATCTCAATATACCCCCCATTCTTTTTGATGGTGGGTATAAAAATACCTTTTCCAATGAATTTTAAATGTATGAAATATGGATTTAGTTTCAATATTTATAGTTTTTTATTGCCGAAAATTATTTGAATTGAAATATTTTTTTTAGTTTTCATTTCAAAATATGAAATATTCAGCAATTTTTATACAAAACTCATAGTAAATTTAAACCCTGGTTTTAAGTAAGAGTGGAAATGAAATAACTTTCTCAATTTAGTAAAGTCTTAAACCAAAACAGAGTTCGGGAGCAGAATTGGGTGAGTTTTGGGTAACTTCGGACTGGTATGGAAATCGCACGGAAACACAACTATTATAAAAAAGTAATCAATTTCTTTTGAAGCGAGAACACGCCTCGAACTCACAACCTTTAAAAATATAAATTATTTTGTATAAGAAATTTTGATTTGGTTCTGAAATGCGAAACGGATTCTTGTAGTGTATAAATAAACAACTAAAGACCTGAGGTTAAATTAATGCATTCGATATCGATTGAAATGTAAAACATTTCAGAAAGATTTTGTGTCGGAGAAAAGTTATAAGATTCGTTTTTCCCGCAACATCCAGTATTTAAGTTAAATTTTATTATTTTGTATTATATTGCGGAAAGCATGATTATATGTTATTATAATTTTTGTATTATTATTTCTTATGAACGTTAATTTTATTTAATATTTGAACTTAAATTTAACTGATTTAGTAAAAAGCCATCTGGTGTAAAGACGTCCTATAGAAATGTAAATACAACTCTACATCAATACACCTCTATTCTGGATCATTTGGAGATTTACGTATGTGTGTGTATACCAGGATGGTATAAAATTCGAGATAATTTCAAAGAAAAGAGTTAAGTCGGTTGGCGGATCACAATGCGTTAACATCTATTATTAAATATCGGCTTGACTTTAATAATAGATCTAAGGTACCATTGATTGTGCAGTGTGGGAGTTGGAATTGGTCTGTGGTGTCCGGCCCAATTTGAACTTACACTAAGTATTCGTAGAGAGGAAGTAAACCGAGCTAGAACCTGGGCTTCCCTGTACTAATCAGAGCTCTACGAGTACTCAAACCAGTTGGTAGCTTTAAGGGAAGAAGAGTTAGGCTGAAAGGGTGCTTAAATCAAACTAGCATTACACTTTCTCTCTCTTTGGAGTATAAACACGTGAACGCATTATACCTTGTATCGGGTGTTTTTTATTGAGGTATAGAACTTTAAGTTGGCATCACTTTTTTAACTGGCGGCCATTTTGTCAGCTGTCAAGTGATTAATATTTAGTTTGGTTTGCCATTTCATCATGAACAGGTTGACAAAAGAACAACGCTTGCAAATCGTGCAAATTTATTTCGAAAATAATGGTTCAGTTCGCGAAGTTTACCGCAAGCTCCGTCCATTTTATGGTCGACATAATCGTCCATCAGAGCAATTAATTCGGTTAATCATGGATCGTTTTCGCACTACGTTTACTCTATGTGATAATACGCATCCGCAGCGACGTCGAACAGTGCGCACCGAAGAAACAATTACCGCTGTAGAGCAAAGTGTTGAAGAGGACCCGAATGAATCGATTCGCCACCGTGCACAGCAATTGGAGCTTTGTCCCTCAACTTTATAGAAGATTTTGCGCAAAGATCTTGGCTTGCGACCTTACAAGATCCAGCTTGTGCAAGAATTAAAGCCGCGAGACCATGCAATGCGTCGTGATTTTGGTGTATGGGCCGAAAATGAGATTGATCTCGATGCTGATTTTCATGGCAAAATTTTGTTTAGTGATGAGGCTCATTTTTGGTTGAATGGCTACGTCAACAAGCGAAATTGCCGCATTTGGAGTGAAGAGAATCCGCATGAGACCCTTGAGACGCCATTACATCCACAAAAAATGACTGTTTGGTGCGCTCTATGGGCTGGTGGAGTCATTGGGCCATACTTCTTCCGAAATAATGCTGGAGAGTCAGTTACCATAAATGGAGACCGGTATAGAGCCATGATAACCGACTATTTTGTTCCCCAATTGGATGGCATGAATGTGGATGAGTTGCGGTTCCAACAAGACGGCACTACATGCCACACAGCGCACGTCACAATTGATTTATTGAAGGAAACATTCGATGAGCGCATAATTTCGCGGAATGGACCTGTCAATTGGCCACCAAGATCGTGCGATTTGACACCACTGGATTATTTTCTTTGGGGATATGTGAAGTCGCTCGTCTACGCCAACAAACCAGAAACGTTAGGGGACTTGGAAGCCAACATTCGTGGCGTTATTGCCAACATACGGCCCCATATGCTCGAAAAAGTAGTTGAAATCATATTTAAACATTAATGGCATAAAATTATCCTTCCAATAAAGCCAAATTGATGGACATTAAAACGATTTTCTTGTGTTTTATTTCAATTCGAAGTTCTATACCTCTAAAAAAAAAACACCCATTATAAACCCTGAAGGCTTATCTATTGTTAAAATAAACTTTAATTAAAAAAAAAATGGTGAGAGTTTATTTTCTCCTCAATCCTGGACTCCGCTGAGCTTACCCCAGCAGATCAGCGGAAAATATGTCGGTATAATGTTTGTAGCATACTTTTAGGATAATCTAAATTTTATATAACACATGAGGTTTATTGTAACGTATTTCAAAAAAATTCCCTGATAGTAAAAGAATTTCATTTAAATAAAATGTTTCGACAAATAAACGGATATGTTAAGATATCAAATTTGATTTTTTGCATGATTCATTATTTTGAAAATCCCTTAAGTATGTTACACAATATTTGCTTAAAAGTCAGAGATTTCGATCGATATCGTATGCGGCGATTTGGTTTATATTCTTATAATAGAAAAATCGAAGAACTATTGAAGCGCAGTGGAAGGTTTAATAGTTCTTCGATTTTTGTATTCAAAATTTCTTTCATTCAACCCCCTTGTGCATGAAAAAATTGAATACTTTCATTCTGGTTAAAACTCAAACTCTGCTTAAAATTAAATTAATTTTCAAATAATTAACAAATTATTTAAAAATCTTTAACAAATCTTAAAAAGTAAAACTAAAATACAATTTTGAAAAAAAGGTGCCACATTTTAAATTATAAAAACAAAAATAAAACAAAAGAAAAATTAAAAACTTTACCAAATACAATAACAAAAAATATTGCAACAAAATAGAAAGAAAAGCAAAAATAATTTGTAAACCAAATAATAAAATAGTAAAACTCTTTTCGTAGATTTTTTTTTAAAAAACAAATGATCTCTTTCATTAAAGCGAAATAAAGTTATTAAATAAAAAAAAATATAAAATAAAAATATTTAAGATTAAAAATTTTTACGGTAGATTTTTAAAATTAATAGAACCGAAATAACACAAAAAAACCAAAAACAATAAATGAAAGACATAAATAAAAAAATTATTAACACAAAAGTTGAATTTTTAAAATTTAAACATAAAACAATTAGAATAAAATTAAAAATTAAAAATGAAACAAAGTAAAATCAACAATTTTAAATGTTAATTAGTGCAAGTAAATGATTGAAATTGTAACGTAACCTTTTTTAATTTGTCCTACAAATGAAAAAGGAAAACCAACCAAAAAGTCCTTAAATTATTGATAATAATCAAAAAAGGCAAACAAAATTAATAAAAAAAATTTAAAAGTTAAAAGAAAATTTTAGGCCTACAAATAAACGAAATCTTTAAAAAATCTCTTTAAATTTTAGTTTTAAAATATTTTTTATTCATATAATTTATATAACCTTAACCAAAAATTTACTCCCATGGAGTTATATTTATAATTAATACAAATGAAAAAAAGGTTTTTAGTTCCAAATTATAATTATTTAAACATACAAATAAATTTTTTTTTGTATTCAAATAATTTTTTTGTATTTTTTACGTATGTACGAGTACGAGTATGTTAACATAATTAAATATTAATAATTAATATGTATTTTATGTATAACAATTAGAAAATATTTATTAAATGTTTTAACAAATAACTGAATTATATATGAAACAAATAAAGAAATTAAAAAAAAAACTAAATAAACAATTTATGAATATTAATTGTTTTAAATAAGAAAAAAAAGGGTAAGTATTTAAACCAGTTTTTTTTATAAAACAGGCGGGTAAGCTCCCATGGGCGCTTTTACCTAATGCTCTCACAGAAAGTCTAAAAATGTATCATTCTCTTATTAACATTCAAATCATTGTTAAAAAATCATAATACAATTGTAGCTTTGTTGGTACATTTTACACCTTAATGGTACCACCTGTACTACCAAACATACTTGGTACAACTTCATATTCTCAAAGTGTTTCTTGGCAATGTCAAACGTATCTGCCGTCCCCTTTTAATGACGCCAGCTATCCTTGGTGCTACATAAAATGGCTTAAGCTATTTTCGTTCCTAAAATAGAGGGTGTTTTCTATAATTTTGGCTTCTTAACTAGCAGCGTTATATCTTTATTAATAAGTCATAAATTGCACTTTTTATACCCTTCACCAATAGGTGAAAGGGTATTATAAGTTTGTCATTCAGTTTGTAATTTTTTTATTATTCGTCTTAGACCCCAAAAAAATTATACCGATCGACTTAGAATCGCCAGGATAGATTTAGCCATGTCCGTCTGTCTATCTGTCTGTCTGTCTGTTTTGTAACGATTCTTTAAGGAGTTGATATACCTTTTTGGGAACGATGCTACCTATTAATATCGGCCGTGCTCGTCGGATGGGGGGGTTGTGTAATTTTTCCCAAACTAAAATTCCTAAACGATTTGAACCGTCACAAAAAATTTTACTTTAGGTAGCTAAGAAACAGAAAATGACCAATACGAAGCTCAAAGAGAAAATAAAAATAAAGTAGTGGTTACCGATTGTATAGCTTAAGGTGTTATTTGCTATACAAAGCCCGTGCCCGCCCTCCATGCTGACTAAGGGTTATTATTTATTAGTCAGCCCAATATTAAACAAAATGAAATGAAAACTAATAAACTTTATGCACCTCCATTCTCAACTTCACCTTTCGTAATCAAAAATAATCAGGAATAAATTTCAAAATTTCATTTTTAAAACATTATAAAAATTAAATTTTATTAAAAATTTATAAGGGTAATAAAAATCTATTTATCTATTAATTATTAAATTATAATTTAGAAGTTATAGTTTAATTAACAACAAAAAGAAATTACAACAAAAATAACAAAATGTTGAGAAATTATAATGAAGATTTTATTTTCATTCAATTTAAAAATGGATAAACTATGGTGGTAAATTTTATTACCAAAATATAATTATGTTTATGTAATATTTTGTATAAATGTAAAATGTAATTTAAACTCGCATTATGAATCCCCTTAATGACACAATAGTATCTAAAAACATCTTAAACGTTTTAGCAATATATGTTGCTAAAGCTACGTACAGACGATGGTCAGATCTTACAATATTGTCGCATCTGGCAATGTGCTGCCAATAAACTGACAATAAATAATTGTCAGCAAAAGGCAAATTGTGTGTTTACACGGTTGTAAGAAAATTGTAAGAAATGCTGTCAATTTCATTGTCAGAAATTGTCTGACAATTAATTAAGCTGACAATCTCAGCTTACAATAAATTGGCAGTTCACACGATTATCAGATATATGTACACAAAAAATTGCCAGATATGTTGTCAGTCACAAAGCACATGAAAAATATTGTTTATTTTTGTGTTTTTGACTTGAAATTTATATTTGTTTATTATAAAATATTAATCAAAATGGAAAAAACAGACAATTGCCAAAATTTTAACAGTGTATGTTTTTGAAAGCAGTGAAGATGAATGTGAAGTGGACAAAAAACGTCTCACAGTGGGATTGTGGAAAAAATTATGGAAATAAGTCTGCAACTTTTAAACCTTTAGGCCGATTTTAAAATAATTTTCGCAGAAATGTTTAAACATGAGAAACCTTGCTTTTACTATGGCGGAGCAATCGGCTCCCAAGGTAGGGCAACTCAGACCCATAAATCACTTAAAACTATATATGATTCCAACAAATTTGAGGAATCATACTATATAACAAATACAAATCCTATTTTTACAGTTTTACTAACATTAAAATTATTAATTTTTGTACCATATTGCACCAATATTTTTAGTAATATCTGATCTATATATAACCAATAGGTAAAAAGGTATTATAAGTTTGCCATTCACTTAGTAATTTTTTTTATTATTCGTCTTAGAACAAATAAAAATAATACCGATCGACTCAGAGAGTCGAATTTGACATGTTCGGCTTGTCAAAGATATCGTCAAAATACTTAACTTCGAATTTTAAAATCTTTTTTTTTTTTAAATTCAGTTAAAAAACATGTTTCAATTCTCAACGAATTTTGGCGATATCTCTAGTGTTTATAAACCGAATTTGATGAAATTTAATAGCGTGCTGCGTTGGAATTTCCTAAAATATGATATATAATTCGGACTAAATAAATACGGGTTTTTTAATTTATTTTTTTAAATTTGCCTATTTGAGGACATTGATATATTATGCTTTCGCAATATCTCAGTTCAAAAATCTATTTTTTTAAATACAGTTTTTTACAAAAAAAATATTTTAAATTCGGTAATTTGTGAGACATCGAATTTGGAGATTTAACGATATCTCAGATTGTACCTATTTTGATGATATATAATATAGTTTTGCTTTGGAGGATTTTCTAATATCTGATATATAATTCGTGTCGGTATACTATCCGTAAATTGAGGAATTTATACAAATTAAAAATACAATTAAAAGAAAAAAATTGAAAAAAAATACAAAAATTTTAATTCGGCATCGAATTTTGAATTTTGGCTATATCTCAGTTGTTAGTAGAACGACATGTTGAAATGTTCTACTTTGTAGAACACTATTAACATATAATACCTATACATACCTATACCTATACATTAACATATAATACCTATGCCATTTAGGAGCTCATCTTGATTTCAGCATACCAAAATATGTCTTAAATAAGTGTCTTTTGAACTTTATTCATGACATAGACCTATTGTTTCAGGAAATTTCAATTTCGATCCATAATTTTTTGCTTAAAAAGTTTTATACCATCGCAAATATATTTATAAAAAAAATTTGCTAATCCAAAATCTATTAATGTTTTTAGTTTTTTACTAAATATAAATTTATAATATTTTTGTTCGAAAAACTTCTTTAGATTGATATATAATAACACTATATTCCCAATTAAAATGTATGTTCAATATAATTTAATTTTGTTATTTTTATTTATTTATTTTTATGATAAAAATCCTAAAACCCGTATGTTTTCAATTAAAACCAAGAAGTTAAAATTGTCTGACAATGATTGCATTGTAAGATGGTTGAATTTCATGCAGCTGACAATAAAAACAAAGCTGACAATTTTTTAAAATGTTTTGCCAATTTTAAATAGAGTGTTTACACGATTGTAAGATATCTGACAAATCCATTGTAAGTTGGTTGTGTGACAATGTGCTGACAATGCTTTAGCTGACAACGTTGTCAGCAATAAATTGTAAGTTTACACGATTGTAAGAAATTTTCTTACAATTTTTCTTACAATATTGTAAGATCTGACCATCATGTAGACATAGTATAAGTAAATAGGTAATAATATAAAAAAATACATTTTCTATGTTTTAATTTTTAGAAGTATTCATGTTGCGAATTTAAAATATGAGAGTAAGTGAATATATGGCGAAACTAACACACAAAAATCAAAAACAAATCACTTACCTCTGCTCACGTCCAACGATGTCGCCAGGCCTGTTGACAGATGTTGCGCAGCAGTAGTAGATTTAATATATTGAGCGAATGTTGAGAGCAATTTACATTTTGTTTAAAATGTATATAAATCTGGCATAGGCATTGTGGGTGAGCGCGCTTCACATGCATATAAAATCGCTCTTGAGAGTCTCACGTATTTGTAGTTATTCTCAAATTACGAAAAAAACTACGCAATTTAATCTTAGTCAAGCATTTGTAACATATGGTTGTGTTTTCTTAATTTAGTTGATCACTAGCATCCAACCAAGACGGTTGGTTGTTTGCTTGTTGAAAAATTACTGAAGGGGTCGGGAGAACGCTCGTTTGTTTACAAAATTTTTCTCACACACACAGACTCAAAATGTTTATGTATTTGTGCCTATCTCTGATATAAATCATTGATGGACAAAAAGAAAATGTGATTGTATTTGTGAGCGAAAGAGAGGATACACTGGCAGAAGCACGAATCGATATAAATTTGGTTGTTAATTTCTGTTTTATTTCAGTTACCGCCGAACCAGCGAGGAATGAACATGAGGAGGAGTATTGTACTTTTTTTTTGTTATTTTTAGTAAACAAATATTAATTATTTGTTTTCTATAGAAAAAAAGTATCTTTCTATAGATATCTTATATTATTATAAGAAAATATACTATTTCTTATAAATAAAAATTACTTTTTCTATAGAACAAATTACTTTTTCTATAGAAAAAATTACTTTTTGTATAAAAAAAAAATACCTTTTCTATAGAAAAAATTATTTTTTCTGTAGATAAAATTAATTTTAATATAGAAAAAATACTTTTATTATAGAAAAAATTACTTTTTCTATAGAAAAAATTGATTTTTCTATAGAAAATATTACTTTTTCTACAGAAAAAATTACTTTTCTATAGAAAAAATTACTTTTTCTATAGAAAAAATTACTTTTTCTATAGAAAAAATTACTTTTTCTATAGAAAAAATTACTTTTTCTATAAAAAAAATAAAATTACTATTACTTCTATAGAAAAATTTTTTTTTCTATAGAAAACTTATCTTTTCTACAGAAAAACTTATTCTTTCTATAGAAAAACTTATTGTTTACATAGAACAACTTTTTTTCCATAGAAAAACTGATTTTTTTTAATGAAAAACTGAATTTTTTTATATAAAAACTGAATTAAATATTTAGCATTAAAATAATCTCATATAACATCACAACATCTCGCAGTGTATCTGGAAGAAAAAACAACAAAATTTGATCAAAATAATGGCTTAACTAAAGAGCATAAGAAAAAGGAGGCGTTGCTTGCAAACAATTGTTTGATGAAATGTCCATCAATGATATAAATACATTTGTTATTTTTTTTTTGATTTGATTTCAAAATGTATCTAGTACATTGATGGACATTTCATCAAACAATTGTTTGCAAGCAACGCCTCCTTTTTCTTATGCTCTTTAGTTAAGCCATTATTTTGATCAAATTTTGTTGTTTTTTCTTCCAGATACACTGCGAGATGTTGTGATGTTATATGAGATTATTTTAATGCTAAATATTTAATTCAGTTTTTATATAAAAAAAATTCAGTTTTTCATTAAAAAAAATCAGTTTTTCTATGGAAAAAAAGTTGTTCTATGTAAACAATAAGTTTTTCTATAGAAAGAATAAGTTTTTCTGTAGAAAAGATAAGTTTTCTATAGAAAAAAAAATTTTTCTATAGAAGTAATAGTAATTTTATTTTTTTTATAGAAAAAGTAATTTTTTCTATAGAAAAAGTAATTTTTTCTATAGAAAAAGTAATTTTTTCTATAGAAAAAGTAATTTTTTCTATAGAAAAGTAATTTTTTCTGTAGAAAAAGTAATATTTTCTATAGAAAAATCAATTTTTTCTATAGAAAAAGTAATTTTTTCTATAATAAAAGTATTTTTTCTATATTAAAATTAATTTTATCTACAGAAAAAATAATTTTTTCTATAGAAAAGGTATTTTTTTTTTATACAAAAAGTAATTTTTTCTATAGAAAAAGTAATTTGTTCTATAGAAAAAGTAATTTTTATTTATAAGAAATAGTATATTTTCTTATAATAATATAAGATATCTATAGAAAGATACTTTTTTTCTATAGAAAACAAATAATTAATATTTGTTTACTAAAAATAACAAAAAAAAAGTACAATACTCCTCCTCATGTTCATTCCTCGCTGGTTCGGCGGTAACTGAAATAAAACAGAAATTAACAACCAAATTTATATCGATTCGTGCTTCTGCCAGTGTATCCTCTCTTTCGCTCACAAATACAATCACATTTTCTTTTTGTCCATCAATGATCTAGTAGTGATTTAAATGTTTTTGTTTAGTATTTCTAAATGTTAGAGTGTCCCGTTTGGAAAGTTATGTTGTTATGAGTGTGTTTAGAAAATGAAATGAAATAGTATATGAGTGTGAGTGTATATTATGTTTATGAATGAAAATTTAACGAATATAATTAGGATGACCAAATAAATTATAGGTTTATAAAGACCCGAAATAAATTTATAAACAAATTCAAATCAAATTTAACTGAATATTTAAATGAAATTAATTTCAATTTACGTTAAATTAAGAAAAAAAAATAACTCAATATATAAATTTTAAATTAAATTGTTAAAAAAAAAAAAAATAGATTTTTAAAGAGGAATAGTTGGTAGTTTCGGATGAATCAAATTTTTGGTTAATAGAATAGTTCATCAAAACTATTAAAATATTACTGATATGAAATTTTAATGCGGTTTTGAGGTCTATAAGGGAACCAACTGGCTACCCTGACCTCACGAAGTTGTCGAAACAAAAAGCTCACTGATATGATATACACAATTGTAATATAAAATTATATTATTTTCGATTATTATTTGAGGTCACTCAAATGATAGATGTAACCAGATTTATCACACACAGAATCACTTCCACAATAATCGATATCCAAGAATTTTTTTTTTTTTTTTTTGAATATATATGTATCTTGAATCTTGTAAGCAAATATGATGACGATGCAAAATGAACAAAATTTATTCCCTAATAAAAAAAATTGATTTAAAAAAAAAATATTTTAAAAATAACCAATAAATGGAGCTTACCAATGTTTCTTCAAATGCACAGAAATTCCTAAACTAAACGTTAAGGATCCAAAGTTAATTGTTGCTCAAAAAATTATGGAATTATTTAATTTATTTAAATATCTTTCAAAAATTAAAATTATGAACTTTTTCGTTCAAGAAAATTTTTCCAAATGTAAGACAAAATTTTCATATACCAAATTCTAAAAAAATCATAGCCAACCAAAAATATAAATTTTGAATTTTTGAACAACTTTAAATTTACAAACAACCAAGAAAAAATGTTAGTAATTTAGAAGATATCAAAAGTTCCAAAATAGGCAAAGGTCACCATCACAGTTTGTCTGTATGTCTGTCTGTCTGTCTGTCTGCCTGTCTGTCTGTCTGCCTGTCTGTTGAAATCAAGTTTGTGGAGCTCCTGGTGGGTGTACGAATTATATACCAGATTTTAGGAAATTTTCCTACGCAGCGTGCTATTTAATTTCATTAAAATCGGTCCATAAACACCCGAGATATCGCTAAAATACTAAACTTCGATGACGAATTTTAAAAACTTTTTTTTAAAAAATACAGTTTTAAAAAAAATTTTTTTAATTCTCATCGAATTTTGAATTTTGGGGATATCTCTGATGTTTATATACCGATTTTGATAAAATTTAATAGCATGTTGCATTGGAGTATTTTTTAAAATCTGATATATAATTCAAATTTTTTTTATATACTGTTTTTTTAAAAAAATTTTTTAAAATTAGTCAAATTACGTACATCTATAACTTTTGCTTTTTCGATATCTCGGTTATTGATCTACCAATTTTGATGAAATTCAATAGTGTTCTACGTTGAATTATTTCCTAAAATTTGATATACAGTTCAAAAAACTTTTTTTAAAAACACAGTTCAAAACGAAATTCAAAACGAAATTCAAAACTTTTTTTTGAAAAACATAGGTTTTTAAAAAAAATTTGTTTAAATTCTCATAGAATTTTGAATTTTGGCGATATCTCTGATGCTTATAGACCGATTTTGGTAAAATTTAAAAGCATGTTGCGTTGGAAAATTTTCTAAAATCTGATATCTAATTCATAATTTTTTTTTTTAATACTGTTTTTTTAATTATAAAATTTGTCTATTTGCGTACATCGATAACTTTGTTTTGGCGATATCTCTTAATAATCTAGCGATTTTGATGAAATTCTGCTGCTTTGAATGATTTCCTAAAATTTGATGTACAGCTCAATTAAAAAAAAAAAAGAAATTAAATTTTTTTTTATGAAAAATACAGTTTTTTTTTAACAATTTTTTTTTTTTAAATTCTCATCGAGTTTGGAATTCTGGTGTTTATAGACCGATTTTGATGAAATTTAATAGCATGCTGCTAAGGAGTATTTTCTAAAATCTGATATATAATTCGATTTTTTTTAAATATTGTTTTTTTAATTTTTTTTTTTTTCTAAAATATGCCAAATTTGTGTACATCGACATATTTTGCTTTGATGAAATTCAATAGTGTGTTGCGTTGAATGATTTCTTAAAATTTGATATACAGTTCAAAAAACTTTTTTTAAAAAAACATAGTTTTTTGAAAAAAAAAAACATAGTTATTTTGACAAATACAGTTATTAGAAAAAAATTGATTCTCATTGAATTTTGAATTTTGGCGATGTGTTTATAGATGTGTTTATAGAAAATAAAAAAATTGTAATTTAGCATCGAATTTTGAGTTTTGGCTATATCTCAGTTGTAAGTAGAACTATATGCTGCAATTTAATAGTGTACTTCGTAAAAACACTACTAACATCTAATACATATACATATAAGTTATGTCGGCATGCCATCTAGAAGCTCATCAAACTTGATTTCAGCATACCGAAATATCATATCTTACGTAACTGTTGTTGCCAAAAGTCTAATCTAAAAAGGTCCGCTTAATATTCGGTCCTCTTATTTTAAAGATATCTTATCTTATATTCTTAAACGAGCAATAATTGTATATATATATATATATATATATATATATATATATATATATATATATATATATATATATATATATATATATATATATACAGAATGACTATCTCAAAATAGTTTTTTTTGGCACCTTTTTAACCCACTCTTATATTTTAAACTAAAGAATATAGAAAGAAACTTGGTACTGCAATCAATAGATGTAAAAGAAACATGAAACACGTATTTGGTACTTTTTTGATTTTGGAGCCAAAATGGGTAAAAAAGGGATAAAATGATAATTTAACATCTCCAAAGTAATATGAATAGGAACATTATACATTATGTTAAATGCGTTTTAAAAAAATGTACCGAATTCAATTGGCACCAAAAAAATACCAAATATACATATGGAACTTTTAGAAATTAGGGAATTAGGGAATAAAAAGGGGGAAAAATTAGTATTATTTTAAACAAATGAATGTTTGTCTGTATGTATGTTCTTTATAGAATAGTAAACTGTGAATTTGATTATGTTATGCTCTTTAGCGAAGATGTTGCGGATAAGCCGGCGAAGGTTTTAAAGTTGATAAGACTAATTTCCGACAGATGGCGCCACTGAAAATTACTAAAAAATAATTAAATCGTAAACTGTACATTTGATCATGCTATGATCTTTAGCAAAGTTGTAGAGCATGAGCCGACGAAGGCTTTTTAGTTAGTATGAATAATTTCCGACAGGTGGCGCTACAGAAACTTACTCAAAGTCAATTTAATCGTAATCTGTACATTTAATCTTGCTACAAACTTTAGCAAAGTTGTTGCACATGAGCCGACGAAGGTTTCTTAGTTGGTATGAAGAAATTTCGACAGGTGGCGCTACTGAAATTTACTCAAAGTCAATTTAATCGTATGCTGTACATTTAATCATGCTATAATCTTCAGCAAAGTTGTTACGGATAAACCGAAGAAGGTTTATGAATTGGAATGAGCAAAGTCCGACAGGTGGCGCCACAGAAAATTACTCAAAATGAATTAAATCGTAAACTGTGCATTTGATCAGACTATAATCTTTAGCAACGTTGTTGCGCATGAGTCGACAGAGGTTTCTGTTGATATGAATAATTTCCAAAATTATTCAAAATGAGTTAAACTGTAAACTATGCAAACTATGTGTTGGTCGGACAAAATAAATCAAATAATTCAAAATTAACTGAATATTTCTACAATGTCTTTCCTCTAAATTTATTTTAGCACTTTATAATATAAAATATATTAAAACTTTAAAATTTTCTTCAAAATGGAACTTTTTGAAATTAGGGGATAAAAAGGGGGAAAATTAGTAATGTTATACCTTTTAAACAAATGAATGTTTGTATGTATGTTCTTTATAAAATAGAAAACTGTGAATTTGATCATGTTATGCTCTTTAGCAAAGATGTTGCGGATAAGCCGGCAAAGGTTTTTATGTTGGTAAGCCGAATTTCCGACAGGTGGCGCCACTGAAAGTTACTAAAAATTAATTAAATCGTAAACTGTACATTTGATCATACTATGATCTTTTGCAAAGTTGTAGCGCATGAGCCGACGAATGATTTTTAATTGGTGTGAATAATTTCCGACAGGTGGCGCTACTGAAAATTACTCAAAGTCAATTTAGTCGTCAGCTGTACAATTAATCATGCTATGATCTTTAGCAAAGTTGTTGCGGATAATCCGACGAAGGTTTATTAATTGCAATGACCAAAGTCCGACAGGTGGCGCCACTGAAAATTACTCAAAGTGAATTAAATCATAAGCTGTGCATTTTATCATGTTATGATCATAAGCAAAGTTGTTACGCATAAGCAGATGAAGGTTTGTTAGTGGTATGAACGACTTCAGGTGACGCCACTGAAAACTACTCAAAATGAATTAAATCGTAAACTGTGCATTTGATCAGACTATAATCTTTAGCAAAGTTGTTGCGCATGAGTCGACGGAGGTTTCTGTTGGTATGACCAATTTCCAAAATTATTTAAAACGACTTAAACTGTAACTGTATAAAATAAAATATATAAAAACTTTAAAATTTGCCTCAAAATGCTTATCATAAAACCCCGAGCAAGGCTCGGTCAACCAGGTACTGATTGTCTTAACAATCAAAACAAAATATTTGTCGCTTGAATAGTCTAATAATTTGTAGCCGGCACACAGTGGGTTGAAAAAAAAAATAGGGAAATAATACAAGAATTTTTAAACAGTAAAGTCGATTATAATGATTATCATTTTTTACAAATCTCCAAAAACAAAAATATTTTTCGTTTTGCAGACAGCATTAAGATTTCTTAATTCAATAACAAATTCGTTTGTCTTTTTCTTCTGTCTCCCAGTGGAGCACGGGACCTCAACCATCGTTTTATATCGGACTCTATTGCGAGATGTTAGGCATACCTCATTCCAAGAATAACTAGCTGCTTGCAACTCCTCATCAATTGAACTTCTTCCCTGTGGATTTCAACGAAGCGCTTGTCGAGCAATTTTGTTATTTGGCCTTTGGAGTGTGTGGCTTATCCATCGCCATTTCCGTTGAAATAAAGAAGCACTGGTTTGATCTGTCGCGTTATGTAAATCTTCATTATACCCTTCACCAATAGGTGAAAGGGTATTATAAGTTTGTCATTCAGTTTGTAATTATTTCATTATTCATCTTAGACCCCATATACCGATCGACTCAGAATCGCCAGGAGAGACGATTTAGCCATGTCTGTCTGTTGAAATCAAGTTTGTGGAGCTCCTGGTGAATGTACGCAGATGAATTATTCACCAGATTTTAGGAAATTTTCCACGCTATTTAATTCCATTTCATAAAGTTCAAAAAACGTTTCTTTAAAACACAGTTTTTGACGAAATTAAATTTTTTTTTAAAAAATATTTTTTTTTTGAAAAAATACACATCGAATTTTGAATTTTGGCGATATCTCTGGTGTTTATAGACCGATTTTGATGAAATTTAATAGCATGCTGCGTTGGAGTATTTTTCTAAAATCTGATATTTAATTCGAACATCTTAAAAAAATATATTGTTTAAATAGAAATAGAATTTGAAAGAAAATAAAAAAAAATTAATTTAGCATCGAATTTCGAGTTTTGGCTATATCTCAGTTGTAAATAGAACTATGTGTTGCACCATTGGTGAAAGGTATTTAAGGTTCGGCATAGCCGAATATAACACTCTTACTTGTTTTACTTTTATTGATAATTTACAATTCTATGGTCTGTAACTACTAATAGTTTTTTTTTGGCACTTTTTTAAGCAAATTTTGATTAAAAACCATTAACGTTATTATTTGACACCAAAATTATTTTTTTTTATTATAAACAATATTTTAACCCTTTAAAGACATGGGAGCAAAAATTAGAAATTTATTGGAAAAATATTGTCCCCATAAATTTTTAGGATTAATATTTTTAAATAAATAAATTTAATCTTAGTGTAAAATATTTACTTAATGACTTTTAATCAAAAAATGCTGGTAAAAGTGCCAAAAAGAACTATTGGGTCATTTTAGACCCCATGTCTAAAAAGGGTTAAAATATTTTTTTCAAATAAAACAAACTTTGTCTTAGTGTAAAATAATTACTTTTAAGTATATTTATTAAAATTCAGTAATAAATTAATAATATTACGTATTTAAAAAATAAAAAACAAATACAAAAAATCAAATTTTTCATCTTTGACTCCGGAGAAAAGGGGTTAAGTTTACCCAATTTTAGAAACAAATAACCTGCTTATATTATCCATAGCATGGATAATTTTATTCCCTATAAACATAATTAAAATTGAATATAAACAAGATTTATGAAGCATTTACACAAATTACGAGCAAAAAATTACTTTTTTGCGAAATTTGTCGAATTCGAACACAAGTTACGGGAAAATGGTTTGAGATATCGACCTCAATTTTTTTGAGTTTTATTGTCTTCTTTATCTTTATTAACTTAACGATGAGAAAAATTCAAATTTGTAATATTTGTTTAATAAAATTTTCAAAAAATGAAAAAATACGTTTTGAAACTTACCTGAGAAAAATTACCCATTTTCGATTATGAAAAAAAGCTAAGTAACTATTGTTATTTTTTAACAAAATTATTTAAACTATGAAGTACTTACAAGTCTTGAAATGATAAATCATGTCTTACTTTGCGAGCTGTTGTCCAAAGTAGTTTTTTCTAGCGGTGTATCCTTAGGTGTATTGTCAAAGACACGAATTTTTGGGGGAAAATCGCAATAACTTCAAAACTCTTTTATGGATTATAAATATTGATGACTTCAATTAAAGCTGCATTAGTTTACTTTTAGATTCCATTATATTTTCTCTTAAAAATAAATTGTAAATGGACGAAATGTAGAAAAAACTTCAAATACTCTCAGTTTTCCCCATACAAATGGGCTCAAAAACTACTATTTTAAGTCCGATCATAACATTTTATATATCGGTGTGCGCGGCTCTGTAAAGGGTTGTATTTCTCTTTGATAGTTTTTTACAATCACGTCAATTTATAGTCATAATTTAAAAAAAAAACTAGATTTGTACTCCATTCAATTAGGGTGGGTACGAATAGAATTTGGAAAAATTATGACAAGAAATTGACGTGGTAGTAAAAAACTATCAAAGTGAGAAATGTAGACCTTATACAGCCGTGAACACCGATATATAAAGTGTTAGGAACGGACTAAAGATGGCGACACAGTTAACAAAATACGAAAAGGGCGGTATTTGTAGGCGTGGTAAAAAATAAAAACAATTTTTTTTTTAATTATTTTTACATTATCTTTAATCCTAGGAGGTGACTGGCTCAACTTTTTTTTCAAACCACTCTAGTATACATATTATAATGATTTAAGAAAAAACCCCACGCTTATTCGTTACATAAAAATTAGGTCTTTTTGTCAGATTCTCCAAGAAAAGTGGAAAAGCAGAATTAAAAATGGCTTCAGGGTCAACTTACAACAACTTTAAGCTATGACTGCGATAAAAAAAACAAGTAAGAAAGTGCTTAAGTCGGTCAAGCCCGACCATACGATACCCTTCACCACTAAGGTCAAAGGTGTTCCTTTTCCTGTATACAGACAAATATTTGCTAAATTTTGCCATCATACTTACAAACATTTTCTCAAAACTTATATATTTAAGCTGTTTCCGTCATTTGGACTTATATGAGAGCTAGGGTTAAATGTTTACAGATTGTTTTGAAATTTGGCAAATTGATTACAATTGTTACATTAAATTATGCGTGCAAAAAATAAACTTAAAAGTCCCATTTACTTCAGATTTACGAACGTTTTGTGATTTTTGTCTCATTTAGTGCGTTTTGACAGAAGAGTTTGTATGGGAGCTATGGTCAAATGTGGACCGATTTTAACGAAATTTGGTACAGTGATTTATGTTTACATAAGCAGTATTTAGCTTAAATTTCATGAAAAAATACTGATATTTGCAGCCAATATAGCAATTCCGGGAAGTGGGACCCATGGGAGGTACCACAAATATTGGACCGATTTTGATGAATTTCAATTGCCATGGTGCCACTATCAAAAAAATGATCTGTGCCAAATTTGATCGAATTATCTTTAGAATTGCGACCTGTAGTTTGATTACATGGTTTACATGGGGGTCCAGCCCGCCAGCCGTCTAGACGGACGGACGGACTGACATCGCTAAATCGACTTAAATGATTCTAAGCCTATTGGTATACTAAAAGGCTGGTCTAAGACAAATATTTCTATGCGTTACATACATCAGCACAAACTTATAATACCCTTTCCACCTATGGTGGTGAAGGGTATAACAATATGGCAGAACCCGTCACCGATTTAAGGTGACTTTAAACGTCATTAACTTTAGATACAAAGTAAATTAAATAAATAATTTATTAGAAGAATCACAAGTAAACGACCGTGGTATAGCCGGATAGTCATCCACCTAGCATACCAAGTTCGATCCCCGGCTAGACCCACCTAAAAAAAATAAATTTTCAAAAAAAACAAGTGAGAGTGGTATATTCGGCTTTGCCGAATCTTGAATACCCTTCACCAATGGTGTTCCAAAAGTGAAGTACAAAATCGTAAAAATATATAATTATATAGTTTCTGAATACTGACTTAGTTGAGCTCCAGCTAAATGCTTGATATCTATATTTATTTTCTTTTGTTCATACTAATTCCTAGCAATATTTGGTTATACCTAGTATTATATGCAAAGAGTCTTTAAAATTAAGAGTCGGAAAACGAAAAGCTTTTTGGTGTCGTCATCATCTAAAATGGTTATCTAAAGTGATATGTGTCTATTTTACGAACATTTGATAAAGTTCGATAGACCAGATAAACCATGCAGAAAAGATGCTTCAAAATGTAGATGCCCTTAGATTTGCAAAAGCACATCGATTTGATGAAGATTAAGTGTTCTGGCATGCAACCCAAAAACGCAGTGCCCAGTGAGGGTTGTGTACTTTAATTCGTACGAATTATCAAACTTGTAAAAGTTCTTGATTAGTTATGTAAGACTCTGAAGTTATTGGACTGATTTAGGTCAAAGCTTTAACAATGATTGTCAATATATACAAGCCTTAGAATTATAGGGTATACACTATTAGTTTTAGATAATGGGTGTTTTTTTAGAGGTATAGAACTTCGAATTGAAATAAAACACAAGAAAATCGTTTTAATGTCCGTCAATTTGGCTTTATTGGAAGGATAATTTTATGCCATTAATGTTTAAATATGATTTCGGGCATGTGGCCGCCGCGGCTGGCTCGAATAAAGCCAATTCTACAGGTCCAATTTTCAACTACTTTTTCGAGCATATGGGAATGTTGGCTTCCAAGTCCCCTAACGTTTCTGGTTTGTTGGCGTAGACGAGCGACTTCACATATCCCCAAAGAAAATAATCCAGTGGTGTCAAACCGCACGATCTTGGTGGCCAATTGACAGGTCCATTCCGCGAAATTATGCGCTCATCGAATGTTTCCTTCAATAAATCAATTGTGACGTGCGCTGTGTGGCATGTAGTGCCGTCTTATTGGAACCACAACTCATCCACATTCATGCCATCCAATTGGTGAACAAAATAGTCGGTTATCATGGCTCTATACCGCTCTCCATTTATGGTAACTGACTCTCCAGCATTATTTCGGAAGAAATATGGCCCAATGACTCCACCAGCCCATAGAGCACACCAAACAGTCAGTTTTTGTGGATGTAATGGCGTCTCAAGGGTCTCATGTGGATTCTCTTCACTCCAAATGCGGCAATTTTGCTTGTTGACGTAGCCATTCAACCAAAAATGAGCCTCATCACTAAACAAAATTTTGCGATGAAAATCAGCATCGAGATCAATCTCATTTTCCTCCCATACACCAAAATCACGACGCATTGCATGGTCTCGCGGCTTTAATTCTTGCACAAGCTGGATCTTGTAAGGTCGCAAGCCAAGATCTTTGCGCAAAATCTTCCATAAAGTTGATGGACAAAGCTCCAATTGCTGTGCACGGTGGCGAATCGATTCATTCGGGTCCTCTTCAACACTTTGCTCTACAGCGGCAATTGTTTCTTCGGTGCGCACTGTTCGACGTCGCTGCGGATGCGTATTATCACATAGAGTAAACGTAGTGCGAAAACGATCCATGGTTAACCGAATTAATTGCTCTGATGGACGATTATGTCGACCATAAAATGGACGTAGCTTGCGGTAAACTTCGCGAACTGAACCATTATTTTCGTAATAAATTTGCACGATTTGCAAGCGTTGTTCTTTTGTCAACCTGTTCATGATGAAATGGCAAACCAAACTAAATATTAATCACTTGACAGCTGACAAAATGGCCGCCAGTTCAAAAAGTGATGCCTACTTAAAGTTCTATACCTCAATAAAAACACCCGATACATACGTGAAATATATAGCTTTTGAATGGATGGATATCAGCTTTGTCGGAAAAGTTATTGAAGATTTACTTATTAATCTGAATTTAGTAAACTAATTAAGATGAATACTTCATCAATAATATTTTGGATGTATTGTTCTTTCGATCTGTCCAATGGATGTTTGGAAAGTTTTGCTCTAGTTCTTTGTGCAGTTATAATGTGATTTAATTTATCAGCACTAAAGTGATTCCTGGTCGGGGTTATATGGGAGATTTCACTAAATGTGAATAGATCTCGCCCATTTTCAATATCGAACTTTTCAAGAGATCAGAAATACTTTTGTCAAATGTTGTCCCTCTAGAAAGTATATTTTAGGCGCTATCGCCCTGAATAACGATATTGTACAATGTCTTTATACTAAATGTCATCATCGTATCTATTATAATTTGTCATTTATTAGCTACTAAGAAATTGCCTTAGGCAAAGTTATACAGGAGCAATTGTCAAACGTGAACGGATTTCTCCCAATTGCAATTAAAAACCTTTAATTTTCGTTGATATGTGAGATATATGTAGGTTTTGAACGGATTTCATGTACTTAGCTGCATGTTTGTACTTCCTAGGAAGATTACCTATAATTTTATATATAAATAATACATTATCGAATGTTATCGAATCTGCTAAAATCAGCTCCTAGAGGAGCTCCTAGAAGGTATATCCATATGCATTTCACACAAAATTTTAGGATATCGTCCCACCCTGAATTTCATCATTGTCGATCAAAACACCTGAAATATGGCTTAACAATAAATTATATCTACCACAAATTACCGAATGGATCAGAATTTAGGTAATTCCCTGCGAAGTACGCTATTAAATTTCATCAAAATAAGCACCTGAGATATCGACAAAACTCGACTACAACGGACAGGCAGGTAGACAGACGGACGGACAGACAAACAGACGGACAGACAGACAGACGGACGGACGTCGCGAAATCGATTCTCCTGTCGATTCTGAGTCGATCGGTACAATTCGAATAGTATTCATAATCAGATTTGTGGAGTTTATATATCAGATTTTAGGATATCCTCCCGCAAAGAACGCTGTCAAATTTAATTACAATCGGTCCAAAAGCACCTGAGATATCGCTGAAAAATTATTTACAAAATGTAAACAAAATTTCTTAGGCACGTACTTTGGGCAATTTGCTGTGTTAATATGTCAGATCTTAGGAAATCCACTAAAGCAAAACGATATTAAATATCATCAAAATCGGAATATAATAATCTGAGATATAGAGAAAACTCCAAATTCGATGTCCCGCAAATTGCCGAATTTAAAATATATTTTTTTGTAAAAAAAATATATTTTTTTGTAAAAAAATATATTTTTTTGTAAAAAAATATATTTTTTTGTAAAAAAATATATTTTTTTGTAAAAAAAAATCATTTTTTTTTTTTGAAGAAAGTTTTCAGCATTGTATATCAAATTTTAGGAAATCATTCAACGCAGAGCACTGTAGAATTTCATCGTAATCGGTATATCATCAACTCAGATATCGCCAAAGCAAAATATATCGATGTACGCAAATTGGCAATTTAAAAATTGGTTTTTTAAAAACAGCATTTAAAAAAAAAAAATTTCGAATTATATGTCAGATTTTAGAAAATACTTCAACGCAGCACGCTATTAAATTTCATCAAAATCGGTCCATAAGCACCAGAGATATTGCCAAAATTCAAAATTCGATGAGAATTTTAAACATTTTTTTATACCCTTCACCAATAGGTGAAAGGGTATTATAAGTTTGTGATTCCGTTTGTAATTTTATTAGTGATCGTAGACCCCATAAAAATTATACCGATCGACTCAGAATCGGGAGGAGAATCGATTAAGCGATGTCCGTCTGTCTTTCTGTCTGTCCGTCTGTCTGTCTGTTGAAATCAAGTTTCTGAAGCCCCTGGAGGATGGACTTACATAAATTATATATCAGATTTTAGGAAATTCTCCCGCAATGAACGCTATTAAATTTCATTAAAATCGGTTTATAAACACCCAAAATATCGAAAAAATACCAAAAATTAGACGAAAATTTAAAAATTTTTGATTGAAACACACTTTTAAATAACAAGAGAAAAAAGATACTCCTGGTGTACATGTGACAATATGTTATATATCAGATTGTAGGAAATAGTTTCCCAAAGCACTCTGTAAAATATTATAATTATGGATATCAAAATCTGTCCATAAACAACTGAGATATCGCCAAAACACTGAATTTGATGTATCGCAAATTGCCCAAAGTTCGCATTAGAGAATGTTTGTTGAAAAAATGAAATGCAGAAATAGGAAAAACCATCCTCCTTTAGCACGGACCTACATAAATTTTATATCAGATTTTAGGAAATTCCCCCGCCAAGCACGTTATTAAATTTTATCAAAAGCGGTCCATAATCAATTGAGATATCGCCATAACTCTACATTTGAGGTACAGCAAATTGCCCAAAGTACGTGTCTAAGAAATTTTGTTTACATTTTGTAAGTATTGTTTTAGCGATATCTCAGGTGTTTATGGACCGATTGTGATGAAATTTGACATCGTTCTTTGTGTGAGGATTTTCTAAAATCTATACTCCACAAATCTGATTACGAATACCATTTAAATTGTGCCGATCAACTCAGAATCGGCAGGAGAATCGATTTCGCGACCTCCGTCCGTCCGCCTGTTTGTCTGTTTGTCCGTCTGTTTGTTTGTCCATCCGTCCGTCTGTTTTTTTGTCCGCACGTCTACCTGTCTGTAATTTTTTCTGTTGTAGTCAAGTTTTTGGAGCTCCTGTTTTGTCGATATCTCAGGTGATTATTTTGATGAAATTTAATAGCGTCCTTCGCAGGGGATTACCTAAATCCTGATGCATTCGGTAATTTGTTTTAGATATAATTTAGCGTTTAAGAGATGATGTTTTGATCGCCAATGATAAAATTCAGGGTGGGACAATATCCTAAAATTTTGTGTAAAATTCAGGAGCTCCACAAATCTGATTTTAGCAGACAGACACTCTGCATTAATCTTAATTTTGTGTCTGACTTTTGAACATTATGATAACATTTGAGAATGTATTATATATCAAATTATAGGTAATCTTCCTAGGAAGTACAAAAATGCAGCTAACTACATGATATCCGTTCAAAACCTACATATGTATGTAAGTATCTCACATATCAACGAAAATTTAAATTTTTTAATTGCAATTGGGAGAAATCCGTTCACGTTTGACAATTGATCCCGTATAACTTCGCCTAAGATACGATGATGACATTTAGTATAAAGACGTTGTACAATATTGATATTCAGGGCGATAGCGCCTAAAATAAACTTTCTAGAGGGACAACATTTGACAAAAGTATTTCTGATCTCTTGAAAAGTTCGATATTGAAAATGGGCGAGCTCTATTCACATTTAGTGAAATCTCCCATATAACCCCGACCGGGAATCGATTTAATGCTGATAAATTAAATCACATTAAAATTGCACAAGGAACTAGAGCAAAACTTTCCAAACATCCATCAGACAGATCGAAAGAACAATACATCCCAAATATTATTGATGAATTTTAATTAATTAACTAACTTCAGATTAATAAGTAAATCTTTAATAACTTTTCCGACAAAGCTGATATCCATCCATTCAAAAGCTATATATTTCATGTTTAAGGCTTATCATTGTTAAAGCTTTGACCTTAATCAGTGGCTATCTTCAGAGTTTTACATAACTAATCAAGAACTTTTACTAGTTGGATAATATGTACGAATTAAAGTGCACAACCCTCACTGGGCACTGTGTTTTTGGGTTGCATGCCAGAATACTTAAACTTCATCAAATCGATGTGCTATTGCAAATGTAAGGGCATCTACATTTTGAAGCATCTTTTCTGCATGGTTTATCTGGTCTATCGAACTTTATTAAATGTTAGTAAAATATGTGTCTACTTTATTTCGAAGCTACTGGCTGGCTTAAATATGCATTCTCTACTTGTAGTCTAGTAATCATTATCTTTCAAAAAGGGACCACCTTAGGAACCCAAGTGAAGCTTCCCTAGACATCAGCCACTTGCCCAACCTAACCTTTGGGTGCATAACTATTCTAGATGATGACGCCACCGAAAAGCTTTTCTTTTTTCGACTCTTAATTTTAAAGACTCTTTGCATATAATACTAGTATAACCAAATTTTGCTAGGAATTACATTAAGTACTTTTGCAACACTATTGGTGAAGGCTATCCAAGATTCGGCAAAGCCGAATATACCACTTTTACTTGTTTAAAAATAAGTAAATTTTAAAAATTTTTTTTTAAATTCGTCAATTTGTACCCATCGAATTTTAGTATTTTGCCAATATCTCCGGTGTTTATGGACCGATTTTGATGAAATTTAATATCGTACTGCGTAGGTCAATTTCCTAGAATCTGATATACAATCTCGCTACATCCTACAGGAGCTCCACAAACTTGATTTCAACAGACAGACAGACGGACATGGCTAAATCGACTCTCCTGGCGATCGGTATAATAATTTTATGGGGACTAAGACGAATAATGAAAAAATTACAAACTGAATGACAAACTTATAATACCCTTTCACCTATTGGTGAAGGGTATAAAAAAGCGGCGGTCCACCTCATAACTCAGCTAGCCACTGGGTGCAGCTCATTGTCTGAGAGAAGTACCCTTTGTTGCAATTGGAATGTTGTCAGGGAATTAGATATATATATATATATATATATATATATATATATATATATATATATATATATATATATATATATATATATATATATTTATATATATATATAAATATATATATATATATATATATATATATATATATATATATATATATATATAAATTAAAGCTTTAAATCTTATATTTTAATGTTCACTATTTTAAATACTTTAAAATTATCTTCTTTGCCTTAAACGCCAATAAAAATGGTGTTCTCTTTATAACTGATCATTGTATAGACCGCAAAGGTAAAGAAATAATTTTGTTCACCTAGATTCTGCGAATATTACACTGTGCAATGTTTACAAAAAAATTAGCATCTGGCAACAACGTTCGAGATTATTTATCTTTTGTTGCTATAAATTTAACTTTTATTGTGTTTCTTATGTATTTTGTTTTTGTATTTTCATTAACAAAGCGACACCAACCGACTTTGATTACATCCAAATTTCAACTGAATGCTTTTTAGAGTTTCATTAATGATCGTGTTATTTACGAAAATTATTAAAATTGTTCGGCTTCTGGTGGTATGGGCTGCCTACACCTGTTCATAAAACATAAAAAATAGTTTAACTAGATTATAATTTTGGCTGTTGACCAGTCTTATTTTTTAAAACTTCTGAAGATATAGTCCTTTTGTCAATAAGATTAAATTAGGCACAATTTAGTAGACAAAATTTAATAAAGTTGTGAAAACGGATAGGACAGTTTTTAAATATCTAGTTTAATAACTTATCAAATCAAATAAGCTCATTCCTAACATTACCTTTTACATCTTTACTTCCCTTTCACTAAAGAAGGTAACTTAATATTATGAAAAAAAATGAAAATGAAGTCCATCTTCGTTTAAAGTCAAAAAATTGTAAAAATTTTTTGGGATAAAATTCCCCTTTATAATTTTTTTTAGTTTTTCATATCAATTTTGTTTCTCATCTTAAGGCAAATTATGTTTTTATATTAGCTTTCTTGCCTTTCAGATTCCTGCATCAAAATATTCTGCCAATTTAAAATAAACAACATTTTTAGATAATTTATCATTTTAATTCAAAAGCTAGTGAAAACACTCGTATAATTCTATTAAGAAAAATTAAAAACTTTCACATTTATTGCAAAATTTACCGCATCACATCCAGCAAATGATCTAAACTTTGCGACAAATGCAGCAAAAAACAAACTGAATAATTCAAATAACAAAAACAAGTTAATACCAAAAAATGATGTCTAAAAGCAAACCCACTTTTCCTCCATATTTATATACTCCTACTTTTCATATGAGGAAAATTCAAAATGAACACTTTGCACGTGGTCCTTAAAAACACTCAATTCATTCTCAGGGAGTTTGCGCCTTAAAGTAGACTCTAACAAAATGTTCATTTAAAAAAAAAAAAACTCAGAATGAACTAAAATTAGAGAAAATCCAAGAATTTCTTGTCTCTTTGTGGGGAAAACTAAATGTTTGAAAGTAGATATGGAGCACTGGAGTAGTAGTATCATTTACAAGTGGACAAACATGATTCTTGGTTTAGCATAAATTGTGCACAAGTGAAATATACAACAATACAAGTAAACAATATTTCGCATATAGATATAAATTTATAAATACATATATGTAGATGCACATATATGGATCCATGTTTTTTATATATTTCAACAAACACATGCAACTTGCTGTGGCACGTTGTTGATATTATATAAGAGCATCTGCCTCTTTAAAATAATTCCATCTCCAACAGATTTTGAAAACAAGATGTTTAAGGGTGAACCCTTTTTAACATCCTTTCAATTTTTATATTGCTCTTGTTTAAACAACTAAAGCCGTCCGTCGTCTTAAGTTTAAAACATGTATGAAAATGCTGTAGTCAGTGAAACTCGACTATTGGATACCCTTCACCACTAGTTTCAAATATGAACTGGAATGTTAAGATATGTTTTACTAACTTTTAGAGATAGATATGTACCAAATTTTTCTACTACATCAAAATATCAGAGGGTCTGATATATTGGTTTAGGGTCAAATGTGAACGAAATTGAATATATATTTACATCTATAAGCTTTTTTGTAACTTTCGTGATACTTAAGTATATTAAGGGATAGTTAGGTAAATTTAGAAAGTTAGTTATGGAGTTATGGAGAGCAGTTATGGTCAAATATGGAACGCTTCCAACAAAATACGAAGTGACATCGTTAAATCGAGCCAGAAAGATATTTTTATTCGAGCGTTACAAACAATAGCACAAACCCATCATACCGTTTCCACCTATGCTAGTGCAGGGTATATGACAGAACATGGTCAATAATAAGACCATTATCATGCATTCCTAAGAGTAGATGATGATGTTGCTGCTGCCTTTTTGTTCTGGTAGTAAATTTATACGAGTACAGATGCCACAAAAATATGACCAAATAATATAAAATATGCAGCAGCAAAGAAGCAGAAAATAAATAAGTATTTAAGAAAATAAGAAGATATAAAACGGAAATGTAAAATTGAAGGCGCCAAAAGGGTTGTATTTCAATTTTGTAAATCATATAAAATGTTAAAAGTTAAATTCCATATACGAATGGAGTGATATCATATGATATAGTATTTTAGTCATGACTTTATATATAGGTATTGTTTTACAATGAAAGTTAACAATCAACGAAATAAAAAGCCAAATTTTCTTAACGAAAAATTTTCTTAACGAAAAATTTCCTATAGAAAAATTTTCTTAACGAAAAATTTTCTTAACGAAAAATTTTCTATAGAAAAATTTTCTTAACGAAAAATTTTCTATAGAAAAATTTTCTTAACGAAAAATTTTCTATAGAAAAATTTTCTTAACGAAAAATTTTCTATAGAAAAATTTTCTTAACGAAAAATTTTCTATAGAAAAATTTTCTTAACGAAAAATTTTCTATAGAAAAATTTTCTATAGAAAAATTTTCTTAACGAAAAAGTTTCTTAACGAAAAATTTTCTTAACGAAAAATTTTCTTAACGAAAAATTTTCTATAGAAAAATTTTCTTAACGAAAAATTTTCTATAGAAAAATTTTCTTAACGAAAAATTTTCTATAGAAAAATTTTCTTAACGAAAAATTTTCTATAGAAAAATTTTCTTAACGAAAAATTTTTTATAGAAAAATTTTCTTAACGAAAAATTTTCTATAGAAAAATTTTCTTAACGAAAAATTTTCTATAGAAAAATTTTCTTAACGAAAAATTTATATTATATTATTCGATAAATTTTTTTTGTATTACGTAACAGAAATTTTTTTAAAGAAACTTTTTATGTAACAGAATTTTTCTATAGAAAATTTTTGATAAAAACTTTCCTATAGAAAATTTTTCTGTAGAAATGTAGACAAAAGTGAAAAAATACTTCCATTTATGGGTATATACAAATCACATTCCAGTTATATTCTAGATATAGAATATAACTGGACTGATGATTTTTTGGCAATTATATATTGCGGTTAGGATATTAAAACCAAAAACATAGTTAGACTAAATTTTTAAGACCTGTCTTTAATATAATCTGGAGTGTGAAAAAACATATTTATATCAACACCTTTGCAAGGACGTTTCTTATCTAAATATAACCAGCCATACCATTTCCAGTGACCAAATAAATATTATATTTACATAAATAAACATAAAAGAACAATGACGTCAGAACATTTCTTAGCAATTGGCCTACTAAAAAATTTTCTTAAAAATTTCCAGAAATTCATGAAAAAAAAGAAACCACAATAAAATAATCTTACATTTAACATCATATAAACTTAAAGGAAAGAATAAATAAAAAACATCCTTTGCAAAAATACACCAACACAATTTTCACACAAGTAGGAAAAAGCTAAAAGGGTCTAAGGATCTGCTAGACTCTCGGCATGAAAATTAAATTATTGAATTTCACTTTTTCTTCTATTTTTCTTGAAAAACTAGTAAATACATATATTTTTTGTTTTTTTGCCTTTTTCTGTAACAGGAGTGGCAGAAACCCAATAGCATCTGTTGGACAAGGTTATACAAATTTTATGTAATATGGGAAATTATAGAGAATAAAAATATAATCATGAGCCTGAGTATGGAAAATAGCATGATTAACATATTTAAATTACACGATTTTCTATATTAAATATTTATTATTTAATGGAAAACCATGAACTTAGGGCATCCTTTAGCCAAAAGTTTAACATGGGTAAAGAGTTTAAAGTTGAGGTATTTACATGTTTCCGGCTTTTGCCACTAATTATATTGAAATTTCATTAAATTATTTAAGGTATTGTGCATCCATAAACAGCAGTGACTAGACTATCACTCGACTGTGACTAGACTTTAAGCATTTAATTACTAGACAGCGAAAATTCTGAACTTAATTCGGACAATGGTACGTGGATTTTAAATATCGGGTTCTAGATAAAGGTAAATTGTCAAATCCGTTCGAAGCAGCTACTGGAGAAAGACATGGATGTATCTTATTGCATATACTTTTTATCCTCGTCATCGACAACATAATGTGCACGACTTTGAATGGTAGACACGGTATCCAATGGACACCCTTTAAACAACTGGAGGACTTGGAATACGCTGATGACATATGTTTTCTAAGCCAAAGCTAAGTTCACTGTTGAATCTCGAGCAGATGGGCTGGAAATCAATATTTCCAAGACAAAGATTATGCCTGAAGGCTATGGCGCGAACCCGTTGACTCACATCAAAGTAGATAACGAGGTTATTAGATGTGAAGGTACCTTCAATTATCTTGGTAGGTTGGTATCTACAAAAGGTGCATTCGACATTCTCCGAACTATTTGGAACTCTCGGCAAATATCAACAACAACTTCTTCTTTTTCTGTCATCATTGACTTCCAATGGAGCATAGGGCCTCAAAACAACAACTAAGTTACCAATGTACAACTCGAATGTCAAGTCCATCGTGTATTACGGTTGCGAAGCTTGGAAACACACAAATTCCATCGTTAAGCGCCTACAAATCTTTGCAATCAAATGCGTGCGGCAAATCCTTTCTATTTGGTAGCCGAATCTCATAAGAAATCAAGATCTACTAAACGCGACAAACCAATTCCCTTCTTGAACTTTCGGTTGAAATTAATAAATTTCAAATGAAATTGAAACTTTTCGGTAGAAATTGTGAAATATCCAATTAAAATCGAAAATTGTCGGATTGAAATTTAGATTTTTCGGCTGAAATTGAAAAAATTACAAATGAAATTGAGAATTTCCTTTTAATATTTAGAAAACTCCAAATAAAATTGAGAATTTCCATTTAATATTGAGAAAACCATGACTTAATAATACTGAAGGTTGTTCCATTCTCTCTTTTTGTCGCCATGATAACTTTCTGACGTTTGTTAGGATAGTGAAAGTTTGTGCTACCATATTTTTGCCGACAATCCCACTTTTCTGATATTGTATGATGACAAAATTTTTGTATAAAAAACTTATAAATATTTACTACAAATGTTCAATAAACAATCATACAATCATACAAATTTATTTCTTTAATATTGAATGTCTTCATTATATGCTTAACTTCAAAATTATACATTTTTTATAATTATTCCCAATGTATTTCGTACCCCTTTCCTTAATGTGGCAACATTTTTCTTTCATTTGTTTTCAAATATCAAACTTCAAAAACCCAATATACTTCAAAATAATTTTGAAGAGAGAGAATGAAACTTCCTTGTTATTATTATTTCATGGAGAAAACTCTAAATGAAATGGAGAACTTTCGGTTGAAATTGTGAAATTTCTAATTAAAATTGAGAATTGTCGGATGAAATTTAGAATTTTCGGTTGAAAATTGAAAAAATTTCAAAGAAAATTGAGAATTTCCCGTTGATTTTGAGAACATTCCAAATGAAATTGAGAATTTCCTTTTAATATTTAGAAAACTCCGAATAAAATTGAGAATTTCCATTTAATATTTAGAAAACTCCAAATGTAATTGAGAATTTTTGGTTGAAATTTAAAAAATTTTAATTGCAATTGAAAATTTTCGGTTAAAATTGAGAAATTTCCAAATTAAATTGAGAATTTTCGGATAAAATCGCAGATTTTGAGAAAATTCTAAATAAAATAGAGAATTTCCTTTTAATATTTAGAAAACTCCAAATGAAATTGAGAATTTTCGGTTGAAATTGAAAAAAATTCAAATACAATTGGGAATTTTCGGTTGAAATTCAGAAAATTTCAATTGAAATTGAGAATTTTCGGTTGAAATCGAGTATTTACGATTGAATTTGAAAATATAATTTTCGGTTAAAATTGAGAAATTTCCAATTGAAATTGAAAATTTTCTGTTGAAATTTAGAAAATTTTAAATGAAATTGAGAATTTTCGATTTGAAATTGAGAAGTTTTCAATTAAAATTGAAAATTTTCGGTTGAAATTGAAAAATTTTAAATTGAAATTGTAAAATTTTGGTTGAAATTAGGAAATTTCAAATGAAATTGAAAATTTTCAGTTGAAATTAAAAAAAAATTTGAAATGAAATTGAGAATTTTTGGTTGAAGTTCAGAGAATTCCAACTAGAATTGAGAATTTTCTGTTAAAATTGAAAAATTTTAAATTAATATTGAGAATTGTCGGATGAAATTGAAAAAATTCCAAATGAAATTGAGAATTTTTGGTTAAAATTGATAAAATTTCAAATGAAATTAAGAATTTTTGGTTAAAATTGAGAAAATTCCTAATAAAATTGAAAATTTATGAATGAAATTGAGAAAATTCCAAATAAAATTAAGAATTTTTGATTGAAATTGAAAAAAATTTTAATTGAAATTGAGAATTTTTGGTTGAAATTAGGAAATTTCAAATGAAATTGAGAATTTTCGGTTGAAATTGGAAAATTCCAAATAAAATTGAGAATTTTCAATTGAAATTGGGAAGTTTCCAATTGAAATTGAGAATATATCAAATGATTTTGAGAATTTCCGGTTGAAATTGGGATCATTTCAAATGAAATTGGGAATTTTCGGTTGAAATCGAGAAAATGCCAAATGAAATTGAGAATTTTCGGTTGAAATTAAGAAAATTTCGATTGAAATTGAGAAAATTCCAAATGAAATTGAGAATTTTCCGTTGAAACTGAAAACCCCCTCTGCAAAAGTCGTTTTTGGAACCGAGCTGCGATTACCCGAAGACTTGCAATTTGGTACTAAGCCGATTACAAATACTGAGGATCGCGGTCACTTCGCCTTCCACGAGCAAGGAAACCTTAATGATCTTCATGAATTCGTCCGCAGCAAAGTTAGAATGGCCAGATACGATCGGGCGGCCAGTTCTCAGGGATTTAATGAAGGGCAGTTGGTACTCTTATATATATAATAGCGAAGAAAAGGATTATCCCCCAAACTACAAACATATTGGGACGGCCCGTACAAGGTTGTTAAAAGGAGAAATGATGTGGTGTATCGAACACAGAAAGATAAGAGTCCAAGGTCTTAAATGAAGGATTGGTCGACTACGGAAGAATTTTTAAGTTATCCGCCCCATTATACAAAGTTAACTACTTATAATTCTTCCCCTAGTTTTCTGGAATATTTCTATTGGTGTAGTTGTTGTTCTGTTTGTGTCTATAAGCAGAACAACATTTTTCTCTTAATGTTTTGCTGTAAGAGTAGAGCAACATTTTTCTCTTTATCTACACTCTCTCTCTCTCTATGTTGCTGTTAACTTCAGTTAATCTATTTGAACAGCGTATGTGTATTCTTGATCATGTGAGAATGTATTGGAACATGCACGCAATTTCATAAGCCACGTTGTTAATGTAATCAACGACAGAAACTGTCTTATCTGCTATAAAAGTGAAAGAGTTTTAATTAAGACGCGTATACGAGAACAGTGAGACTAAGAATATTTGTAAAAGCGATAAGTTTGTTTATAGCAATTTTTTGAAGTGTGTTTAAGTGATATAACTTTTTAAAACTACCTAAAGTGTTTTAATTTTGTTTTAGGTTGTTTGCAAAAAGAATTCCTTCCACGTTTTTAAAGAAAAAACGTAACAATATATAACTATAGATTAGAGTAGATACAATTTTTTTCTTTAATTTAACAGAGTTATTCTAATAAAAAGCTATATCTCACCAAATATTAGTTTTACAGCTATCAAATATATTAAAAGTTTCGGTTACCTTAAAATCATACGAACTTTTTAGTCCACCTGTTACGGCTAAAAGAAGCTTAAGATTTATTTCCAAATTTCTTGGTGTTTTAATCAAACTAAAACACATACATTATTTAGGTGGAAAGGGTATTATAAGTTTGTGCTGATGTATGTTACGCATAGAAATATTTGTCTTAGACCTTTTAGTATACCAATAGGCTTAGAATCACTTTCTGAGTTGATTTAGCGATGTCAGTCCGTCTGGCTGGACACATATGTAAACCATGTTATCAAAATACAGGTCGCAATTCTAAAGACAATTTGATTAAATTTTTTTGATATTGAGATTCGTCAAAATCGATCCATTATTTATGGTACCTCCTATAGGTCTCACTTCCCGGAATTGATATTTTGGCCACAAATATCAATATTTTTTCATGAAATTTAAAACAAATAATCGCGCTACCAAATTTTGTTGTAATCGGTCTACATTTGAATAGCTCCCATACAAACTCTTCTGTCAAAACGCACTTAATGAGACAAAAAGCACTAAAACGCTCGTAAATCTGAAGATAATGAGAATTTTGAGTTTAATTTTACATACATAATTCTTGTAAAAAATTTCGAGAAAATCGGTCCAATTTCGAAAAAATTGGTCCACATTTGACCCTAGCTCTCATATAAGTCCAAATGACGGAAACAGCTTAAATATATAAGTTTTGAAAAAATGTTTGTATGATAGCAAAATTAAGCAAATATTTGCCTTATACAGGAAAAAGGACACCTTTGACCTTAGTGGTGAAGGGTATGACCGACTATAGCACATCCTTACTTGTTTTATTTACATTTCTTTTAAAATTTATTATTTTTTAAATATATTTTCCCCTATTCATTCTATAAACCTTAATCCCACGCTTTTCCTTAAAGTTAATCACAAGTCAAAACATTTTACGCAGTTATTTATTCCATCAGGTTAAAAGAAAAGCGAATGAATAGACAGTTATAAGGAAATTCTTCTAAAGTAAATGACGTTTTGCTCAAAATATAGGAATTGGATATTTTGTTTGTATTTTTTTAATCATGTCCTTGTTGATACTTTCTAGGGTTTCTACATAAGATGTTGGCGTATATTTTTTTAAATAATCAGTATAAAAATCTATATAATATTTTTTTTTTGCGAATTTTGATTTTAATGTGAAAAATCTATCATAATTTATTTAGTCTTAAGTTGTTTGGATTGTACAATTTATTTTTGTTTTAAACTTTATTCTTTTTTATTGAGAAGATTATTTTATTCTATTTTTCCAGAAAAATATAATTTTTCTATTGACGTCATAGAAACTGGATTTATATGAAAAAATTTCAGTATAAAAATTTTTAATTAAAAAGTTTGACTGTAGTGTATTGCACTAAGATCCCACCTTATTACAATTATTTATTATACCCTTCGCCAATAGATGAAAGGGTATTTTAAGTTTGTGATTCCGTTTGTAATCGTAGACCCCATAAAAATTATACCGATCGACTCAGAATCGGGAGGAAAATCGATTAAGCGATGTCTGTCTGTCTGTCTGTCTCTCTGTCTGTCTATTTGTCTGTCTGTCTGTCTATTTATCTGTCTGTCTATTTGTCTGTCTGTCTATTTGTCTGTTTGTCTGTTTGTCTGTTTGTCTGTCTGTCTGTCTATTTATCTGTCTGTCTATTTGTCTGTCTGTCTATTTGTCTGTTTGTCTGTCTGTCTGTCTGTCTGTCTGTCTATCTGTCTGTCTGTCTGTCTGTCTGTCTGTCTGTCTGTCTGTCTGTCTGTCTGTCTGTCTGTCTGTCTGTCTATCTGTCTGTCTGTCTGTCTATTTGTCTGTCTGTCTGTCTGTCTGTCTATTTGTATGTCTGTCTGTCTGTCTGTCTGTCTGTCTGTCTGTCTGTCTGTCTGTCTGTCTGTCTGTCTGTCTGTCTGTCTGTCTGTCTGTCTGTCTGTCTGTCTGTCTGTCTATCTGTCTATTTGTCTGTCTATTTGTCTGTCTGTCTGTCTGTCTGTCTGTCTGTCTGTCTGTCTGTCTGTCTGTCTGTCTGTCTGTCTGTCTTTCTGTCTGTCTGTCTGTCTGTCTGTCTATCTGTCTGTCCGTCTGTCTGTTGAAGTCAAGTTTCTGAAGCCCCTGGAGGATGGACCTACACAAATTATATTTCAGATTTTAGGAAATTCTCCCGCAATGAACGCTATTATATTTCATTAAAATCGGTTAGTAAACACCGAAAATATCGAAAAATACCAAAAAATAGACTAAAATTTTAAAATTTTTGAATGAAACACACTTTTAATTAACAAGAGAAAAAAGATACTCCTGGTGTACATGTGATTATATATTATATATTAGATTGTAGGAAATGGTTCCCCAAAGCACTCTGTAATTTTATCAAAATCGGTCCATAAACAACTGAGATATCGTCAAAACACTAAATTTGATGTATCGCAAATTGCCCAAAGTACGCATTAGAGAATGTTTGTTGAAAAAATGAAATGGAGAAATAGGAAAAACCATCCTACTTTAGCACGGACATACATAAATTTTATATCAGATTTTAGGAAATTTGCCCGCCAAACACATTATTAAACTTTATCAAAATCGGTCCATAAACAACTGAGATATCTCCAAAACACTACTTGTGATGTATAGCAAATTGCCCGAAGTACGTGTCTAAGAAATTTTGTTTGCATTTTGTAAGTAATGTTTCAGCGATATCTCAGGTGTTTATGGACCAATTGTGATGAAATTTTAATAAATAGTTTTTTTTTTAAACCAAAAAATGTTGGTGGGGAAACATTATCCCTAATTCTAGACATCCTCCTGATGAGATTTCCTAACCAACCATCGAAACGCGTTGAGGAAAGGTTTCCCCACCAACATTTTTTGGTTTTATCAAAAAACTATTTATTACAATAATAAATAATTGTAAAACTTTAAAAGTTTGAAGTTCCAAAATTGTGATAAACCTTTTTAATAAAAATTTTGTAATTGATTCTAATGCACTTTTCTTATTAGAAAGCTAATCAACCATGTAATGTACACCAACATATTGCTATCAATAAAATCTTAAATCATATCGAAGTGACAAATGTTGAGGTATTAGAGACAAGTTTTATATGAACAAAAAAAAATTTATTTTAATCCAAAGGAGGACGTGGGAGCCATTGAGAAGGCTAACTTCAGTCGGGCGGGGGGTTCGTGTCCTCTTCAGTTAAAATGGTCTCTAAACACCTGGTTACAAAAAAAATTATTATAGACTCCCGTTTAGTAAATGGGTATATAACTCTGACTCTACTTTACTACAAAACTGTTCAACTAAAAAAGAACGCCCTGTTGACCAGACACTACAAATAACAAATGCAACCATTACCAAATATTTTCATGGGTCTCCTGATGTAATTGGAGCCCTGAGCCTTTCTTCACCCTACCCTACCATGGTTCTTTAGGCTAACATTCTGAATAGAACCCCAAAAGGAAGAAAATCTACATTGTTACTCGCTCACCGAAAGAAAACTTCTTTAAATTTAAAGATCCATTATTACAATTATGTTTTTATTCAAAACATTAAATTTCAAATATTGAGCAAAAGTGTAAACTTTTAATAAACTTAATATAATTCATATACATATTCATAATATCTTATTAGTAGTTTTAAGAAAAATTCAAATTCGTTTTAATATATTAACTTTACATTAAACTATGAAAAGAGCATATTAGTTAACGTTATTTTAATATAAGAAGTGAAATTCAAAAAATCTTATACGCGAGCGAAAACTAATATCAATTAAAATTTAAGTTCAAAATAACTTCATTCGTTTTACGAATTCGATTATAGCAAAATGAAACAAAACTAAAGTTTGGGAATCACTTACACATATTAATTAACATTACAATTGTAACAGGTACTCTCAATAATTAACATTTTTGTGTAAAATGTTACTTTGCAGTGTAAATAAATAGCTTTTAATGTTTGATGAACAATGTTCGATCGAACATTGTTGATCTATTATTATTTAAATATATATGCAAATAAACAAAAAAATGGTTTGATACACTCACCAATATTACAAATGTTTGTTGCTGCTGTTGATCATTGAGGCCTCGATGATTCTGCTAGCGATGTTGGTTGAGAAAAATTATTATTTAAATTGTTTTTGTTTGTGCATATGATGGTTTGGAACTTTGATATTTCTTAAGTAGTTACGTTAATATACGGCTTTTAAATACTCTACTTTAATCGCGAAGTTGATCTGATATTTTCAGATTTCATAGTAAATTTTAAAAGATTATAATTATAGGGGAGTAAAATTAAGTAAAAGAATTATGATTAAGTATTAAGTTGAATTATAGCAAACTTTAAGTTAGTTTTAGGAATTAGGTTTAAATTAATTTAAAAAAATTACAAATTTTATAGTATAAATTTAGAAAGAGTATAAATTATTTTGAAAGTTATTTCTTTTATAAGAACTTTAGTGACAAAATTGATTATGATTAAACTGTATAAGATGTAGATTTTGAATTTAAGATTTTTTTAATTGAAATATTTTAAAATTTGGTTTTTATACTCAAAATAGCAAAATCAAATGCACGTAATATTCAGATTACTTATCTAAATCTTAGGTTAATTTTCAGATGATGTAAGAATAATGATGAGGTGTTATACAATCCTGGGTGATTTGAGACATAGGTTAGGTAACCTCAATTTAGACATAGTTTATAGAATTGCTTTATAAAATGTGGTTAACTTTTTAATATTTGTTGGGGATAGATGATTGAAAACGGTAAATGCTATGTATGAGGTGGTTTTGATGAATTTTTTATATAAGCTTTCTGATGCTATGGATTCTTTTTCGGTGCTGCTGTGGACGGATTTTCTTGGACAATTAATTCGGACAAAACTGGTGACATCTGACTGATTTTTTTTATAAAAACTCTGATGACAGGCTTTCTATGGGCTGTGTTGGCTTTTGGAACCTTGGAAAAAAATCTAAATCATTCCCGGTGGCCAAGCTCTTAAACCACGAGAATGATAAGATTTCCGTGAAATTTCCTAAAAGTTGGAATATGAACACTATTTAGGCTAGGAAATATTGAATTCTTTAAAACATCACTTATTACCTTTTTGGAGTGCACAAATTTCTTTTCTTATTAAATTTGTTTGATTTGAAACAAAATCTTTTTATGAAACCACTAAAATCCACTATTTATAATTTTTAGTTATGATCACGTTTAAAAAATATAAAGAAACTTTTCTTTCAATAGGTACTATACCGTAGGATGTTTAGAGGTAAAAGAATTTTTAAATGTTAAAAGTCTTAAAAAGAAATCTTATTGAAAATATTCATCGATGGAAAAATACCGCAAAACTATGTAAAAGAAATGAGTGATATTAATTAATAAACATATTAAAGACTTTTGGTAGCCATAAATTTCTCTCAGTAATTTACTTTACATTACATAGCGAGGACATAAACCTCTGTTAAGGTACATTAGAGATGTGAGTTATATTTAGATGTAAAGTCTTTAATTTGACATGGTGTAAAATATGTAAAATTTGTATTTTAAACAATGCGCATTACAAAACCGCATAATTCTTATCTCTTAGATAGTAGAATGAGGCGGAAATCTAGGACTTGATGTCCTTTGCATGAAAGGTTCCGAGTTTTTTCCCGTCCATATCTTCCAATTTATAGTAATTGTTACCAATTTTTTCGGACACTTTTGCTTTTAAAAATAAGGGAGCTAATTTAGCATTGAAATTTTTACCAAGGGAACTTTGAGCAAAATTTCTTCTAAATACAATTTGTCCAACTTGAAATGATATGGGTCTTGTGCGAAGATTGTATCGATCTCTGTTAAGTTCATTCGCTTGAACTATATTCTTTCTCAATTCCTTACGTAATAACGTGAGTTGATCTTCTCGACATATATTTACACTGGATTCATCCAACAGATTCAGATTTTTGAGTACGGTATACGATTCTCCATGAGTAATCATGTTAAATCCAAATACTGCTCTATAAGGCGAACATTTTATGGAATTATGGTATGTGTTCCTAAGAGCACAACTAATTGCAGTAATGTTTTCATCCCAAAGACGCTGATCATCTTTCAGATAAGCTCGTATACCTGCTATAATCGAACGGTTAACCCTTTCAGAGGCGTTCGACTGTGGTGAGTAAACTGCAGTAAATATGTGTTTAATACCTAGCCTGGTCATGAAAGCTTTAAAATCGTTTGCTTTGAATTGTGAGCCGTTATCTGAAACGATTGACTCAGGCACACCATACGTGTGGAAAATGTTTCCTGAGAGAAAATTAATAATGTTGGTGGAATTAAATTTCTTTAAAGGACAAAGCCAATGGTATTTTGTAAGGTGGTCCAAAACAATCAATAAGCCTATGTAGCCATTCTTGCTACGAGGATAAGGTCCTAACAGATCTATGAAAAGACGTTGAAAAGGTCGAATTGAAGTAACTGGTTGGCCCATTTCCGGTTTTAAAACTATATTGGGCGATTTTGTAGCCTTACATACTTCACATTCACGTACAAAATTTCTAACATCCCTAACAATTCCTGGCCAAAAGAAATGTCTTCTCAAAACTTCTAATGTTTTAGCCATTCCACCATGTACAGTTATAAAAGTGTTGTGTATTCTAGAAATCAATTCTTTGCGCAAGTTTGTTGGAATCCAGAGTTTCCAGGCGTTTTGATCTATATCGTCGACTCCGGTATAATGATCAGTTCGTATATAAACATAATTATCTACTATTTTGATGTCTGAAAACTTAGCTTGGTTTTCTATTACTCGTTTCTTAAGGTTCAAATAATCTTCATCTTGAAAATGTTTCGATTTCAAATCTATTTCCGGTCCATTATATTCTATACTTAGTATTTCATCGTAAACTATTCGAGAGAGAGCATCAGGCACCACATGGTCTTTGCCTCTACGGTGGCTAATAGTAAAATTTAGGGATTGTAGTTTTAAAGCCCAACGAGCCAATCTTCCTGTCAAATCTGGTTGCTTCATTAGCCACTGAAGAGACGAATGGTCCGTAATGACTTCAAATTCTTGCATTTCAAGGTAGCATCTAAATTTCTTGATGGCTTCAATCGCCGCTAGACATTCTCTTTCTGTCACGCTATAGTTGCGTTGAGATGAATTAAGCTTTTTAGACATGTATCCAATAGGTCTCTCTTGTTCTTCTTCATCTAATTGGACTAGTACGGCTCCAATACCATAGTCTGATGCATCGCAATGTAGATAAAACTTTTTCGTAAAATCTGGGTTAATTAGTACAGGAGTTGTGGTCAAAACGTGTTTGATATTTTCAAAAGCTTCTTGAGCTGCAGGGGTCCATTCAAACTTACGTTTGGTTGATAGGGTTTCGGTAATCGGGAATACCAAGGTTGAAAAATTCTGGATAAACCTGCGGTACCATCCTGCAAGACCAATAAAGCCACGAACCTGCTTTATATTCTTAGGTATAGGCCATTTTAAAATTGAATCTATTTTGTCAGGGTCCGTTTTTATCCCACCGTTTCCAATAATAAATCCTAAGTATTTTACTTCGGTGACACAAAATTTACTTTTAGCTACGTTTATGGTAAGGTTAGCCCTACGAAATTCATTTGCTATACGAGCTAAAATAGTTAAATGAGACGAAAAATCCTCCGATACAATGACAAGGTCATCCAAATATCCAAAAACACAGTTTTTTAAGTCAGCTGGTATCAATTCATCAATTAAGCGACTCATTGTTTGGGGCGCATTACATAACCCGAAGGGCATTACAACGAACTGATATAATGGCCTTCCGGGCACTGTAAAGGCTGTAAGGGATTTTGCTTCATCGGCCAGGCCGATTTGCCAGTATGCATCTTTTAAATCAAGCTTTGTAATAAGATTTGCTTTTGGCAATCTTGAAAAGATTCCTTCTATACTTGCCAAAGGGTAAGCATCTTTTTTTGTGACGAAGTTTAATTTTCGTGCATCTAAGCAAAGACGTATTTTATTTGGCTTAACCACTAATCGCATGGGGGAACTCCATGGTGAGGACGATGGTTCGATTACCCCTAAAGATAGCATACGATCGATTTCCTGGTACATAAGTTTTTCCACAGCGGGAGAAACTGGATAAAATCGTTGTTTAATTGGTTTCGCGTTTGCAACATCAATGTCATGTTTGATGAGACTAGTTCTTCCTAGGCCATCGGTTTCGAAATTCGGAAATAAACTAATAATAGAAGACAACTGTTGAGATTGACTTAAAGTTAATGGATAAGAATGATCATCGGGCAAAGCAGACTTTTTAATATTGACAGACTTGACATCAGACATTTTTTCGAATGCAGACAAAGCGGACGAATCAGACGGACTGTCAGATGAACGGAGTGAAAAATCGGAAATCATTGCAGAATCAAATATATCTGGAGCTAGTTTAAAAGTTTGCCAAAAATCTATACCTAATATCAAACGCTGTGATATTGATGGAACTATTAATAATTTAATTTGATGAATTTGATTTTTAAAATTGATATCAGTGACTAAATAACCAAGTGTTTTTTGAATTTTGCCGTCGGCGGTTTTTACGATAGTTTTAAAATTGACAAAATTTTCATAACTTGAAAAATCGTTAGTTGCTAGAGTAGAACCAATACAAGACACATTTGCGCCTGTATCTAACAGACCATATTCTGTGAAATTTAAAAACTTTACTTTAGCGTAAAAACGCTTATCTTGTGGATTATTAACCACGGAGGAAATGACAAAATGGGATAATATTTTCCTTCTTTTAAAATAATTTCGTAACCTTACTGTAGATCTCTTGGGGGATCTAGTAGGAAAATAAGTTAAAGCATTTGCTTGCAAAATTGTGTTTCGTTTTTCCATATATTCTTGAAAACGTTGATGAAATGGACGAATTGGGTAAAGTATTTTGTCTTGTGAAATAGTAATTTTGGGAGAAATTTTAGGTTTAAGAATCTGTAAAGTTCTTTCTTGGTTGGAAAATGTTGTTGTTGGCGAAATGTTTACATCTGTGGACGAGGTGGTGGGTGTGATTGTTGTTGGTAATATTGGTTTTTTGGATGTTGTAACTTTTTTGCTGCACAAATAGCACACTGTGGCTTATATACCTTTTTGGCACCACATCCATAACAAAAAATAGTTCTTTCTTTAATACAGTCTTCCCATAAGTGACCAACTTCATCGCAATTCCAGCATTTAACTGTAATTGGACCTTGTCGAATGGCATCGACTTGAAAATTGTTGGAAACCTCTTCATTCGTGGAAATATCTGCCACTCTTCTAACGTTCAAATTAGAATTGGTTTTGAAAGCATTATTTTTACGATAGGAATCTTCTCCTAAGAGATTTTCTCGCATCTGTACGAGCTTACGCAAATGCGCAATTGAGTAAACAGGTACATATAAAAGCTCATGTCGAATATCTGCTCTAAGATTTCTTACCAAAATTTCAACAAGTTCAGTTTCTGACATTGGTGTTTCTAGTCGGTCAATGATAGAACTAACTGATTCATAAAAACTTTCAAATGACTCATTATTTTTCATTTTGCGATTTCGTATCTCCTCCCTGATATCATAACTGGATCGAAAATCCTTATATTGATATCGTAAAGCAGAACAAAACTCAGACCATTGTATGGAGTCCACTTGCTTGTGGTATCTCCAATACCAATCTCTGGCTTTGCCTGTGAGAAGCATATGAAGATTTTTGCAAATAAAATTAAAATCTTCATCGAAATGTTCTTTTGTTAAAGATCTCACTCTATAAAGGAACTCTTCTACACTCAGACCGTTAGTTGAACCGTCAAACTTGAGATTCCAGTTCTGAATAATCGAAGTAACTTTTTCAGAGCGTAAGGAAAGAGGTTCTTCATTTCTGTGATTAGACGAAAAAAAATGATTATTTTGTGAATTTATATTATTTCCTGGTTGAGAATGAACTCGATTCGGATTCATTCCAATAGAGGAAAAGTTGAGGTTTTGCAATGCTCTAGCAATGCTAGATTCAATCATTTGATTAATTCTAGAATAATCAAGATTTCTATTAGAGAATCTAGATGCTTGTGCAGAATAGTTTTCATTTGTATTAGGTTGATATCTACGAGAATCAACTGGTGTAAATGGAATATCATTCCCATTTGGTACTACTGGGGAATGACGGGGCGATAACTCTGTTGCAGCATTAACGTTATTATTTTCAGTAGCCAAATTAAAATCTGTATTGCGAGTGTTATAGCGTTTAGCCATAGCTCCTCGAGCTTTACTACGTGTGAATGGTTTCTGTTTTGAAGCAGAAGCTAACTGGGAGTTGTTCATATCAAAATTACTTAATTCAATTAGGTTTGAAGCAGTGGATGGTTGAGAACTAAATTTTCTAAGATCTACTAATTCACAAGGCCTTCGACATTTAGGACATTCCGCTGATTGGGACAAATATGTTTCTATGCACTGACGGTGAAATATATGATTGCAGCCTGCAATTACATAACACTCTTGCGTTTCGAAAATCAGTGAGGCTTTACAAATAAGGCAATTTTGTTCTGAATTAGAAGCAATGGAACTAGCTTGGGAATCTTGATGAGGTTGCGGACTTCGAGCCACGGACATTTTAAATATTTGCAAATAAAAGCAAGTATAAACACAAAATTTTAAAATTTATAATTATTTTTTTAGAAAAGATAAAACAAAGGTTTTCCAAAAATTTTAAGTCATAAAATGACTGGTTTAAAATGAAGTTGATAACTAGAATAAAATTCTAGTTACAATTAACTAAAATATGGTTTTACGATAAGTTTTTCTTTTCGTTGTAGTTTCTTTCTTTGGTGAGCAAACTTAAACAAGTAGATTTAAAATTTTTTTACATGGTAATGATTGAGAGATATACAAATTGGTCTATGGAGTTTAGAATGCATTAAGTATATCACAATATATTTCAGGAACCGGTTTACTGGATGCATTAGTGATCAAACAGTCACCAGTTTACATAATTCCAGCAGACAAATAACTGAATATTCTGAAACATAAATCTTGAATTCAAAACATTAAAATTTGAAAAATGTTGATAAACATACTCTACAAAGGAAAGTCTTATTAATTCGCTTATCGGTTAGTATACTCGAGACAATCGAATAACTAAAATTCCAGAAAGGGGTTAACAAGTATTCAATTATAAAATCATATCTAACAAAATTTTCTCAAATTTAAAATTTTATTGAAATTTTACTAACTAAAAAAAATATATGTTAAATTATTTAGAGCTAAAGAGATTTTTAGACAAGTTGTTACATTTAAACAAAATATAATTTTCAGCAATTCAAACTGAAAACTTCCGGAAAGCATTTCTGAAACGATCAGAAAACTTTAAATCCAGAACAGTACTCATATTTTGAAGGCTATAGATAAATTGCAAGAAATAAAAAGCTTAACAATTTTAATCTCTTCGGGCCCCACGTTGGGCGCCATTTTCTGTAATGTACACCAACATATTGCTATCAATAAAATCTTAAATCATATCGAAGTGACAAATGTTGAGGTATTAGAGACAAGTTTTATATGAACAAAAAAAAATTTATTTTAATCCAAAGGAGGACGTGGGAGCCATTGAGAAGGCTAACTTCAGTCGGGCGGGGGGTTCGTGTCCTCTTCAGTTAAAATGGTCTCTAAACACCTGGTTACAAAAAAAATTATTATAGACTCCCGTTTAGTAAATGGGTATATAACTCTGACTCTACTTTACTACAAAACTGTTCAACTAAAAAAGAACGCCCTGTTGACCAGACACTACAAATAACAAATGCAACCATTACCAAATATTTTCATGGGTCTCCTGATGTAATTGGAGCCCTGAGCCTTTCTTCACCCTACCCTACCATGGTTCTTTAGGCTAACATTCTGAATAGAACCCCAAAAGGAAGAAAATCTACATTGTTACTCGCTCACCGAAAGAAAACTTCTTTAAATTTAAAGATCCATTATTACAATTATGTTTTTATTCAAAACATTAAATTTCAAATATTGAGCAAAAGTGTAAACTTTTAATAAACTTAATATAATTCATATACATATTCATAATATCTTATTAGTAGTTTTAAGAAAAATTCAAATTCGTTTTAATATATTAACTTTACATTAAACTATGAAAAGAGCATATTAGTTAACGTTATTTTAATATAAGAAGTGAAATTCAAAAAATCTTATACGCGAGCGAAAACTAATATCAATTAAAATTTAAGTTCAAAATAACTTCATTCGTTTTACGAATTCGATTATAGCAAAATGAAACAAAACTAAAGTTTGGGAATCACTTACACATATTAATTAACATTACAATTGTAACAGGTACTCTCAATAATTAACATTTTTGTGTAAAATGTTACTTTGCAGTGTAAATAAATAGCTTTTAATGTTTGATGAACAATGTTCGATCGAACATTGTTGATCTATTATTATTTAAATATATATGCAAATAAACAAAAAAATGGTTTGATACACTCACCAATATTACAAATGTTTGTTGCTGCTGTTGATCATTGAGGCCTCGATGATTCTGCTAGCGATGTTGGTTGAGAAAAATTATTATTTAAATTGTTTTTGTTTGTGCATATGATGGTTTGGAACTTTGATATTTCTTAAGTAGTTACGTTAATATACGGCTTTTAAATACTCTACTTTAATCGCGAAGTTGATCTGATATTTTCAGATTTCATAGTAAATTTTAAAAGATTATAATTATAGGGGAGTAAAATTAAGTAAAAGAATTATGATTAAGTATTAAGTTGAATTATAGCAAACTTTAAGTTAGTTTTAGGAATTAGGTTTAAATTAATTTAAAAAAATTACAAATTTTATAGTATAAATTTAGAAAGAGTATAAATTATTTTGAAAGTTATTTCTTTTATAAGAACTTTAGTGACAAAATTGATTATGATTAAACTGTATAAGATGTAGATTTTGAATTTAAGATTTTTTTAATTGAAATATTTTAAAATTTGGTTTTTATACTCAAAATAGCAAAATCAAATGCACGTAATATTCAGATTACTTATCTAAATCTTAGGTTAATTTTCAGATGATGTAAGAATAATGATGAGGTGTTATACAATCCTGGGTGATTTGAGACATAGGTTAGGTAACCTCAATTTAGACATAGTTTATAGAATTGCTTTATAAAATGTGGTTAACTTTTTAATATTTGTTGGGGATAGATGATTGAAAACGGTAAATGCTATGTATGAGGTGGTTTTGATGAATTTTTTATATAAGCTTTCTGATGCTATGGATTCTTTTTCGGTGCTGCTGTGGACGGATTTTCTTGGACAATTAATTCGGACAAAACTGGTGACATCTGACTGATTTTTTTTATAAAAACTCTGATGACAGGCTTTCTATGGGCTGTGTTGGCTTTTGGAACCTTGGAAAAAAATCTAAATCATTCCCGGTGGCCAAGCTCTTAAACCACGAGAATGATAAGATTTCCGTGAAATTTCCTAAAAGTTGGAATATGAACACTATTTAGGCTAGGAAATATTGAATTCTTTAAAACATCACTTATTACCTTTTTGGAGTGCACAAATTTCTTTTCTTATTAAATTTGTTTGATTTGAAACAAAATCTTTTTATGAAACCACTAAAATCCACTATTTATAATTTTTAGTTATGATCACGTTTAAAAAATATAAAGAAACTTTTCTTTCAATAGGTACTATACCGTAGGATGTTTAGAGGTAAAAGAATTTTTAAATGTTAAAAGTCTTAAAAAGAAATCTTATTGAAAATATTCATCGATGGAAAAATACCGCAAAACTATGTAAAAGAAATGAGTGATATTAATTAATAAACATATTAAAGACTTTTGGTAGCCATAAATTTCTCTCAGTAATTTACTTTACATTACATAGCGAGGACATAAACCTCTGTTAAGGTACATTAGAGATGTGAGTTATATTTAGATGTAAAGTCTTTAATTTGACATGGTGTAAAATATGTAAAATTTGTATTTTAAACAATGCGCATTACAACCATCAAAACGAGTCGAGGAATTGGAATTTGTAAGGCTTTTACAAGTCTTGTTTTTTAATGGTGAATATTTATTAAAATGCTGCTTAACTCTTAATTAAAAATTTACATCAAATAACTCAAAAACTTGAAAGATCAAACGAAACATTTGACCTTAGAACTAATTCTGAAAAGTTGTTTATTTTCATATTTTAAGATTTTCCTAAAAATACTTTAATCCCCAATAAACCTTCACATTAGTCATACCATTTTGCATATTTGGTGTTCTCTACTGCCCATTAAACTAATTATGTCTATTTCATTTGAATCTTTCCCAAAAATCTAGAAACCTTTTACTTTTTTTATTGCCCATATTAAGTTAAGCAAAAGAACATCTTCAAATTCCACTCTAGAACTAAATAAATCCAAAATTCATTGAAGAGGAAAGAAGTCCCCAAAAAACCTTTTTCATGTTTTCTTTCAGTTCTATTTTATTATTTTTTTGTAATTTTTTGATTCGGTCTGTTTTTATTGTGTTAGGACTTCCTGGTGTTAAGCATGACATGTGTTTCCTAGTTGCCATCATCGTCATCATCATCATCAGCAGCAGCAGCACGAAAGGACAACAATGCCCAGAATGAACAATGCAATAAAAAACGAGGAAAATTTACTTATTCAAACTAAGCAAAAAATATTTAAGTTCCTGTTGTCACCCATAAGTTTATTAGATTTACTTAGAATTGATAGAAAGAAATTTACAAAAGCGAATGGAGACAAAAAGTATATGGAAAAAAGTAACATTATTTGCATTTTTTGTAAGAGGAAATATTAGCCAAAAAAGACTAATGGACTTTTTAAATGGCTACAATGAATTTTGTATACCCTTTATAAGTAGAGGTTAATTTTTACGGGGCTATCCCAGTAAAATATCCTACGTTTTGTACAAGGCTGTGAAGAAAATTGACTTTCGGTGGTGTTCCTTAAATTACCGAGAATCTATTTTCTTTGAGATGTTGTACAAGAGCAACAACAGTGAACTCTTAAAAATCTGCAACATGATATCTGCAGCGGGTGAACTATGATCTACAGCCAGTCCCTTCTAATTTGCTAAATAGCGAGACATCTGATAACAATACCTAGTTAAATCCTAATGGGTTGAGATTTCTGCTTAAGTCCTCAATTAACTCCTTTACAACTTTGGTAATATCTGAGTTATTGATATCAATATTAAAATCTGGGAAAAAAAGCAAATCAAGAGGAGTAATGACGACAAATTTCCTATCGCAAAGACATTAGAGGCACTTCTTCTTCCAAGGTTGACGTAATATTTTCTGATCCATTACATCAACATGAATTCCGGAAAGAGCTTCTTCTTTTTCTTCTGTTATTCTTGACTACTAGCTTAACATAGGGCCTCGACTATTGGTTTCATTAATCAGATATTCTTGGGGGAATTCTCGCTTGATAACCCCTTCGATTAGTATATTCTGTAATGTTGTTTCTTTCCATGCTTAAAACATAGTAAGTGTTAAGGCGATGGATGACAAGTCCAAAGACAAGAGCCACGTTTGTAAAGCGAGCCGTTCGATTCAAGACAGACGCCCGCTCGCAGCCGCAACTAACATGTTCAACAGACGCTACAGTTTCGTACCTTACCAAAAACAAGTATCTCAGACCCTTAGACCAAATACGTCGGAATGGCTCTAAGATAACTCCCCCTCACGTTAGCCCTGACCTAGAATCCCACTCGGGTGGGATACCGCATCTTCAACTAGGTTGCTCAGGTTTCCAGGATGTACCACGAGGAGGCGTGAGTAGGAATTGAATGCAGTTATTACCTGCTAGCAGTAAACCCAGGCAACAACTGTATCCCATTTGCATCTCTCCGCAAAGAGCATAGTACAACTATTAACCAACTTAACAAAAAAGCCATATAAGCTCACAGCAATTGTTGCGTTTGACCCGTCCAAAGTATTCGACATGGTCAGTGCTGCAACCCTCTTTGAAGACATTATCAACTCCAGTCGTTCAAATACCATCCAAAGAAGTGTTGAAAGCTTAATGTGAGACTGCAAGTCTTTAGTGGAGTTTAGAGACAAGACGTTTAAACCCTTTAGGCAGAGTTAAACAAGGAGTTCCACAGATAGGAGACTCCGATGTTGTTAAACTTCTACTTGTCTAACTTAATAACATATATGACAGCGCATAGGGAAAGGGACCTACTATACAAAACTACACAAAACAAGAGGTAGGGACGACCTACGTGCGTTTCCAAGGTTGACTAACACGTTGCTGATGTCAGGAGATGTGTCGCTTTCAAATGAGGCCAATACCAACCTGCTCAGTGATAATACACCAAAGATGCTCGTATTTAAATCTTTACAATGGCTCTCCTGAACAAAATCCTTAGGTCCCTTTCTATTCTGCGCGTCACATATACCGATGACTGCACAAGACAAGGGGTAATAATAATAAACTTTGTCAGCCAAATCATCTGGAATAGGCTCTTTTAAACATGGACAAAGGATGTATTCTCCTTTTCTTCTGTTAGCCTTGACTGTCAGTGGAGCATAGGACCTCAACCATCCTTTTATATCGAATTCTATTGCGAAATGTTAGGCATACGTCATTCCATGAATAGTTTTCTGTTTGCAACTCCGCATCAATTGCCCTTCTCCACGTTCTAGCAGGTGTACCAACACGACGGCCGCTTCCCTGTGGATTCCAACGAATCGCTTGTCGAAAAAATTTGGTATTTGGCCTTCGAAGTGTGTGGCCAATACAACGTAATTTCTGTTAACATACCTCCATAGAAGCAGGGATTTGGGTTTTAAGTGCTCAAGAGTTAAAGGTTTGTTTGCATAAACACGGTCTTTCGCATAGCCCCACAAAAAAAGTGCAATGATGTCAAATCGCATGATCTATTTGGCCAGTTGATATCGCCACGACATGAAATTACGCGGCCAGGAAATTTCTCTTGCAATAAAGCTATATTCGCTTGAGTTGTTTGGCATGTGGTACCGTCTTGTTAAAAAAACATATTCTCCAAGTCGTATTCTTCAATAATGTGCAGTCCTAATTCCATAGAACGATGAGGAATCGACACATTCGGGTTTTCAGCATCACTTTCACTTACAGCAGCGATATTTTCAGTGGAACAAGCGAAACGATGATGCACAGGCCTTACAATATTTGTAACCGCTCCAGTCTCTTCAAATTTCTTCACAATTTTGGCAATTGCTTGCGTAATTGGACGATTATGTAAACCATAACCTCCTCTTAAAGCACGATATGTGGCTGTTGTAGAATCACCATTTTTGTAGTATTTTTTGATAATCCAAAAGGTCATTAAAATTTCAGCATAGCCGCGGCGGCCATCTGCACGATATCTTGTTCCATACATAACTTCATTCTGTCTACTTTATGATATAATAAAGTTTCACGTTTTTTTTTTTGTTAATATCTGTGTTTTATTTAAAATTTAAAAATTGCGTTCTAGTTGGGACACCCTTTATTACAATGACGTTTTTTAATTATAGTTATCAAGACGAGCCCAATATACATTAATAAAAAATATCAGAGAGATTAAGGCAACAGCTTTGTTGTTACACTCATATTCTTAAAAAAACTTCAAAACATTGGGACAGTAATTTGAGTGACTGTATAACGGACTTAGGGTATCTGTCTACCACCCCCAATTTTTACTTATTTTTCTTCTTAATTTACATTTCCCAATTCTTAACAGAATTTGATGAAATTCTACACACGTCTATTAAATAATTCAAAAAAGGGCTCTATAAATTTTGGTTGAAATTAGACCATCCCTTGGGGTACCTGTCGTGGGCCCCATTTTTAATTTTTTTTTTATCTTTTTTATATACAATCCGCAATTCTAAACGTAATTTGATGAAATTATGCACACGTATATAAATTGATATAAAAAGAGGTCTACTAATTTTGGTTGAAATCAGTTGACTTTTTGGGTGCCTGCCTTGGGCCACCATTTTTCACCATTTTTTTTTTTTAATGTATAAGCCTCAATTCTCATCAGAATTTTCAAAACTTCGACATAATTGATCCAAGAAAGAGTTATTCTAATTTTGGTTGAGATCCCTTAACTCTTTGAGATTCCTGCCTTGGACCCTCTTTTTATACCCACCATCAAAAAGAATGGGGGATATATTGAGATTGTCATTCCGTTTGTAATTTCCTTAATATTGGTTCAAAAACCATAGCCGATATATCGAGGGTTTATATTTAAAAAGTGCTATCTACAAATTCACAATTTTACAGGAGAGGGAAAAAACTGTTTTTGTCATTAACTATAAGAGAAATAAATAAACTTTGTTTTACAATACCATACAAATTGGGGCTAAGATCTTGTACAAATTAAGTTTTTTTATTAACTCCTTATATTTTCGGTTCTATAGTAGATAGCACTTTTTAAGAGTTAAAATTTGATCGTTTCAAGTACTAAAGCAAGTAGATAGCATTATTTTAACAAGAAAAAATAAAATATAACGAAAATTGAAGCTTTTATCAAAATATCACGAATTTTAATTAAAATAACAAGTTTTTTGAATAAAACAAGATTTATTATAAATATGTCAATAGAATTCAGGGTACTCTCTTTCTTATATGACGTTTATTTACAATCTGTTAAGGTCAAAGGCCGAGTATATCTTAGAAATCCATGATTACAGTACGTTGCAGGGAATTGTGGTCCATTTTGTTGGTTTATCACAAATTACAATGTATATTTTATATCAATTGTTATTATTTCCACAAATATTTTTAATGTAGATAGCACTATTTTTTGATTATGTGTAGATAGCACAAACACAATTTATAAAAAAAAAAATGTTTTTAAATTATTTTTCTTCCTTAAAATTTATATAACATATGACAAATAAGCCAAGGAACACGTTTCCATTACAAACCATTTTGGTCAAAAATGTAGATAGCACTTTTTGAATATAAAGCGTCGATATATTCTGAATCCTTATGAAATTCTAAGACGATTGAGGGACATCGCCTGTCTGTCTCACTGTTGAAATCACTATAACGTCTAAACGAAAAGAGCTAGCTCACTGAAACTTTGTAAAACATTCTTCATCTCTGCGAAAATTTTGTTATTGAAATTGGGAAAAATCGGATAACATCTGACCGTAGCTCCCGTATAAGCTCGCCTAGGCTAATCGCTTATTTGCTAATAAATAACAAACTATAATAGCTATGATGAAAAATTTGGTATATAGAAGTTTTACATAAGCCCTAGGCAGCATACACAATTTCATCAAAATCGGTTTACATTTAGCCATAGCTCCCATACAAAAAACTTACGGAAACAGCCTAAATTTCACCTAAAATACACTTATATGCGAATAGATCTAAAACTATAACAGATATAAAAACTAAATTTAGTACAAGGAAATCTTATATCAATGCCAACCAGTGTGTCATAGTCATAATCGGTCACCATTTGACCATAGCTCCCATATAAAAAACTTATGGAAACATAAAAATACATAAAGAAAAGGTTGTTTATGTCCGTCTGTCCGTCAGATAAAAGCACGATAGCGCCTTAACAAAATGAGCTAGAAGGACAAAATTTTACAACGGTATTTTAGATATCTTGAAAAAGATGTGTGTTGAAAATGGACAAAATCGGTTCAAATTTAGTTAGAGCTCCCATATAGCCCCGCCCCGGGAAGCACATTAATGCTGATAAATTGAATACAATTGTAATAGCTATGGCGATTAAATTTAAAATAGGGAAGTTTTATGCAATTTTTTATCAGTTTATCAAATTTTAAAGGAATCAGTCCATATTTGACTTTAGCTTTCATATTAAAAACACTCACGGAAAGCAAAAATTTTATCAAAGGCCAGTTAAAAGCTATTAAATTAGAAACTATGATAGCTATGGCCACTAAATTTTGCAAGAATAAGCTCTATATATATACCAGCCAGTGTGTCAACATTTGGCTATAATTCTTATATATATATATATATATATATATATATATATATATAACATCCCCTTTTTATACCTACAATCAAAAAGATTTGGAGGTACATTGCACCTATGAAATTAGATAGGAATCAATCAATGTTCAGCCCAGACTTTATATATGATGAATCCATTAGGAACTCCTAACGAAATATATGGACCTGCCGTATTACTATTAACGTGTTTAGCCTAACTACATATTAAGCACAACGAAAAGTATTTAACAACTTATTAATCTAAAACTATACCCGGTTATGAGACCGAATTTTGATCATTTCAGTTTAGGTCCAGATTTTGAATTAGCTGCACCCTGTTTCCGAATTTAACACAACTTAATGGTGGGTATATAAGATTCGGCACAGCCGAATATAACACTCTTACTTGTTATATCTACAATCAAAAAGATTCATATTCATATTAAAATTGCACCAATGCACGGTGGTAAAAAGCGGCCAAAAATGATTTTTCTTAGTTTTATAATTTTGATTAAATTTTGATGGTAGTTTATAGCCAACACTCTAAAGTATCCAATTTAACTTTATCTTTGACTATCGGATAACTGATTCGTTTTTTATACTAGCTCAAAGTATATACTTTTTTGCCTACAATTTTAAAATTAAAAAATTTGTTTGTTATATACTTTTGAATAAAAGCAGATATAATTTTTCCACTAAAGTTTTTGTTCTAAATTTTTAAGCAGTTTTTAGATATTGTTATTATTGAATCATTTTGTGCAGTTTTTGGAAATTTCTGTGGTTTGGTTTTTTCGAAAATTGAAGTTAATTTGAGATAGTTAAAAAACTAATGAAAATCATAAATATCAAAATTTTGAAAGGAGTTAAAAGAGATTACACATAAATTGGATCTTCTACTGTTAAGTACTAGTTGTATATATTGCGAATTTCAGCCGCATTCTCCTGCCGGCCTATTTACCAGAATCATTTTACTAACTTCATCTTTTTATATATTTTAAACACTTTTAATTACACCAGGGTGCAATTTAGTAAGAAAAAGGTTCATAAAATACTTGAAAATAATCTAAAGCAGTATTTATTAAATGATTAGATTAAAATTTACTTTAGTTACCACCAAAAAACCAATTTAGGATAACAAATTATATGATGAGTTCAAATAAGTTTAAAAGACCACTATAATGAAAATTTGGGCGTGGCGTTGAATTTTTCAGCCCTCTTTGTTAGCCAATACGTTCTTGAGTTACATTTTTACAATAAGATTGAGAAAAATGGAACAATACTTTGTTTTTAAGGAAATTTTGTAAGCAATACATTTACACAGGTGGTGGCCACATTACAATGAACAAATCAAAAATGCAGAAAGAAGATGAAAATCACAGTCTTAAACATTTTTTCATGAATTTTCAACATTTTATTGAAATATTGAGCTTTTTGTTAGGTTTTTCTATATAATAATAAATCTTGACTAATGCACAATTTTTTTTTCAGAAATTTAAATATGTCTCTCAAACTACTCATCAAAATTTTATAAATTATATATAATTAGGTAGACAAAAGGCCTGTGCATAAATGGAAATTATTGAATATTTTTCAAAATTATTAAATACATTTTATTAATGCATCTTATATGTCGCCTTTTATTTGGCCAACCACTTTTAATTTTACCATATAATTTATACAATATAAAGAAAGGACCATAATTTGTCAGCTCAGTAAGTTTCAGTCAAAAATATGAAGAAATAAACAAGTTATTGATTTTTGGCCGTATTTTACCACCGTGCAATGTCCAGACTTTATATACGGTATTAGGAACTCCTAACAAAATATATGGACCTGTCGTATTAATATCAACATGTTGATCCTAACTAAAACTAAACGAAAAGTATTTAACAGACTATTAATGCTAAACTACACCAGGTTATGAGATTAAATTTTGTGCAAAGTAAATACTAGGGAAACCACTTATTTACTTTTAAATGTTGAACCATAAGGCTCCTGCAACCGAATTTAGTCCAAATATTTTGCTAACAATACCAACTAGCGTAATAACTTTTTTCGAATTTGGTCCACATTTTGAATTAGCTGCACTTTTGTAAATATATGAGAGATATTTCTAATTTTAACATAAATTTTAAATAAAATTCGGTACTGCCGAATATAACACTCTTACTTGTTTCACTTATTATTGTTCTTAAAGTATAAACTGGAATTCTCAACAGAATTTAATGAAATTGGGCACAAGTCTTTGAGTTAAACCCAAAAAAGAGCTCTTTGGTTGAAATTCGTCGACACCTTGGGGTAACTGCTTTGGATCCCCATTTTTCACTTATTTTTTCTTACGAATATAAGCCGCAATTCTCTATAGAATTTGATGAAATTTGGCGTATATCTATTGGTTAACCCAAAAAAGAACTCTACTTATTTTGGTTGAAATCCGTCTACTCCTGCGGGACTTACACTTAAATTTAATTTGATTAAAATTTACGCCTAAACGACTGCAACACTTTTTTGCTTAAATTATGCGTAACAATTTACATGACTTTTTTCAGAAAATTTTGATTTTTCTTCTACGATCGGTAAATTTCGGTGAACTTTTTCACTCAGTCTAAAGAAGAGACTTTCATCTTTCACATGGTTATGGTGGGAGCATCGAGCAAAACCGAGCTACCTTAGTTTTTGTCCTAAGGAAAACGAAAACACTGAATTTTGTAGAGCTTTTTTGATTTCCTGATATCTCTTAAACTATTTACGGGATTAAGGTTTTTTCTTCAGCAGACTGAAACCAAGATAACTTTTCTTGAAAACTATTATTGATCCTTAATATCTGGACTTTTCTCTATAGAACTTCATCATTAGATTTTTGAAAAGCTTTTTTTGCAGCAGAAATACTTGTGGGTAGAATAGACCAGTTTTTTTTCTGAGATCTCAAGTGGGCGTGACCCCTCCTATTTAAGTCAAATAATAAAAATGACAAATATGGATTACCGAGCAAACCAATTTTTCTGATTATTTGAGTGTATATTAAGGTGTGACCGGTGGTTGAAATAGGCTAAGTTTTTTCTTAAATCTCTAGTGGGCATGACCCCTCCCATATAAGTCAAATATTAAAAATGACAAATATGGATGATAAGATCAAAACGATTTAACCGAATTTATTATAGTTTTAAATGTGAATATTTTCATATTATAGAAAAGTTTTTCGCTTTTTGAGTTTTTTGAAAGTGGATCAAAAAAGAACAGGGAATCGAAAAATTGGGATAAAATTCCCTTTTTATATAAAATTGAGAATGGCTGGACCAAGTCCAAGTTCGGATTCTACATAAAGAAAAATTTACCATGCCTACTTTTACGCTCTCTATTTTTGATTTATCTAAAATAGGAAAATAACTACACGGATATTGGTAATATGATTGGTATTTGATAATAGTTTGAGTGACGATTATTTGAAGATTTTTCATGATGGTTGTTTTATTTGATTGACTGATGATTGTTTGAAGATTTTTAATGATTGTTTGATACTTGTTTCACGATTAACTGGCGATTTTATGGCGGCAGTTTGATGATTTTTTGGCGATTGTTTGATGATTGTTTGATGGTTGTTTGATAATTGACTGAAGACTGTTGAATGATTTTGAATGATTGTTCGATAGCTGTTTCACGATTGACGCCCTAACCCATATCTTTATCGTTCTTATGGGAGAACTCGTAACACATGTTAGCTTACTACATTAACGGGTATTAACATAGTTCCCCGGGTAATACCACTAGGAGAGTGACCACAGCTGAGGTGAAAAATAACCAAGATAAGTCTGGTCTATGCAAGTGAAGACCAATCAGAACTGTTGCTTGGTATCCATGTTCAAAATAATTGTTTCCATTTATACTTAATGTAGGGTATCGCAAAATACTAAAAGAAATACTTTAAATAAATTACTATGGCGAAAGATAATACCCAGAAATGAATTGAATTCCTTACAAAACATCACTGAAATATTTATGAAAAATTAGCTATTCAAATTCGTCTTAGCCATATGTAAACCTTATTTTGGTAGACCCAATACGAGTAGACCAAAAGGAAAAAGTAAAGAACATTAAAAGGAATTAGTGGTTGTCTTCAAAAGAAATATTTTAAGTGAAATGTGTAAAAGGATAACAATAACTTCTAAAGTTCAAAACTATAAAGAATTTCATGTAGGAAATATTTTGGAAACAATTTACATTTGAAAATTATTACAAAAGGCTTAAAACTCTTAAAGTTGGAACTAAAATATTTATTCAGAATTTTTGAATAAAAGTTAACAAATTTTCAAGGTTATGGTTTATTAAATTTTATTATCTACATTTTGTTCATGTCATTTGGTATTTCATTAAAATCCCATATCGGAAATTCATTTAGCTTAATCCCAAAATTTTTGCACTTTTCTCTTTTCCGCAATTTGTTTCTGGACAAATATTTGCACAGTTATTAAAAATAAAACTTTTTCGGAAACAAAAAAAAGTTTTAAGCGAAAATTTTTTTTTAGGGAGAAAACCATCAAAATAGAAATTCAAAAATGTAAAAAAAGAACAAGTTTAATTACATAAAACTGAGCAAAAATCTATAAAACAGACCAAAGGCACGTGCATTTATTTGAAACAAAAAACTTGTTTTATGTTTTTTCAGTAACACTAGTCAACACTTAAAATAACAATCAAGTTTTACTATATTTTTCATGTGTTAGATATGGTTTAGTATATAGGGACATTCGAAATTGATACAAGTTAAAAATATCGATTTGTAAAATATATGGCATAACTACGCATGTGGTTTGTGTCTATAATAACAGATATGATATTTTGGAGGATAAGCATCTGTCATATAATTTAGTATTTAATGAAAGCCAAAGTACACATTTTTCAATCGCTATAATAATATCGAATTTTGTGTAAAAAATATGTTTTGCATGGAAGTAGGATATCTTTCTTTCAATTAAAGAAACTAGCTTCGATTTTTGATAGAAGCTTACTAAGAACATTAGGGTGACCTAAGATTTGGTCATGAAAATCAAAGTTTTTATGAAAAAATTTTAGTTTTTTAATATTTGTTAAACAAAACTTTCAAAAACTTAAAAAGTAAGTTTTGAAGCCCCAGCGTACATACCAGCATACTGAACCGAACGAAGGTCCCTTGCTTCCAGTCAGGTTCTACTGCATCTGACTATTTAGTCAAGGAACTGCTGTTCAGTTCTGTACCAGAGGTCGTTATTCCTGATAGAACTAGCTGGGAGAATCGTCAATCGCTCTTCGAGGGGAACTCGATCTTCACAGATGGTTCTAAAATGGAAATCGGCACCGGCGCTGGTGTTTTCTTAAGAAATCAGAATATTAGGGAATGCTACAGGCTTAGAGATGAGTGTAGTGTTTCTCAAGTAGAAATCTTCGCCATTCTGAAAGCCACCGAACTCATCTCACACAATATTCCTGTGGATAGCGAGGTGACAATCTACGTTGATTGTCAGGCTGCTCTTAAAGCCCTAGAAGGATGTAGCATTACCTCAAAACTAGTCAAGATATGTAGATCAGCTATAATCAGCCTGGCTGATACTTATAGGGTAAGACTTTGCTGGGTTTCTGGTCATTGCGACATCGAAGGCAATGAAATTGCTGACGAAATCGCAAGACTTGGCTCTTGGACCTGATACTCGCTGTGACAGAGATAGCTCCACCTATATGTCACCTTTTTATGGGCATCAAGCCTTGGATCGGTGAGGAAACAGCTAAGAACTGACATAGCTTGGACACTTGCATGATATCTAGGACCTTATGGCCCAATTTAGATATACGCAAGACCAAGCTCCTGCTAGGTCTTAGCAGAACCAGTCTTAGGAAATGCATAGGTGTTCTAACTGGACACTGCGCCCTGAATTGCAGACGTAGTAGATGGGATGGAGCAATTCAGGACACCTGCAGACTATGCTTAGACGCGGACTCATCCGAAACGGTCGAGCATATCCTCTGTCACTGTCCTATGCTCCAAAACCAGAGACTTAAATTTCTAGGCAATAGATTCCATGAGGAACTGGAAGACATACAGCAGTGCAAACTGACTGATGTTGTTAGTTTTATTTTGGGACTCAGATGGCTTAGTTAGACGGGTCTCTTCCCCCTAGGGTAGCGTTTTTGGTCAACACTTCTCTTCTCTAAGATTTTCTTTCACTATCTTTAACACTTTCTAGAACTACTCCCTTCACTCTTTTCTCTCTTTCTCTTTCCGCTATAATTTATTTACTTTCAGAAAGGATCACAATGGACCCGAAGGTCTCCGAGTGAAGATGCCACTCTCCTGACATCGCCTTTTCCACCTAACCTAACCTAAGTTTTGAAGCCGACCTTAAAAAGAAGTACCATTTTTCAGTATAAAACCAGTAAGAAAGTGCTATAGTCGGTCAAGCCCGACCATCCGATACCATTCTCCTCTAAGGTCAAAGGTGTTCATTTTCCATCATACAAACATTTTCTCAAAACTTATTTATTTAAGCTGTTTCCGTCATTTGGACTTATATGAGAGCTAGGGTCAGATGTGGACCAATTATCTCGAAATTCAGCAAATCGATTACAGTTTTTAAAAAAAATATGTATGCAAAGATAAACTCTAATTTCATTATCTCCAGCGTTTTAGTGCTTTTTGTCCCATTTAGTGCGTTTTGACAGAAGAGTTTGTATAGGAGCTATGGTCAAATGTGAACCGATTTTAACGAAATTTGGTACAGTGATTTTGGTTTACTTAAGCAGTATCTGTTTTAAATTTCATGAATATTGATATTTGTGGCCAAAATATCAATTCCGGAAAGTGGGACTTGTGGGAGGTACCAGAAATAATGGATCGATTTTGACGAATTTCAGTAGCCATAGTTCCACTATCAAAAAAATTATCTGCGCCAAATTTCATCAAATTAACTTTAGAATTGTACTCAAAACGGTACTTTGATAACATGGTTTACATAGGGGTCCAGCCAGACAGGACCGACGGACGGACTGACCCTTTCCACCTATGGTGATGAAGGGTATACAAATCGATTATATTTTAACAAAATTGAACTATTAAGTACTTACAAGTCTTAAATTGGTAATCGTGTCTGTTTTTTTTTTTTGTGATTTCAATATTCAAAAGTAAATTTTGTTGTTGCATATCTTTAGGCATTTTGAAAATGACACGAATTTTCATGGAAAAACTGCAATAACTTCAAAACTATTGCATGGATTTTTGGCTTTTATGACTCTACGGAAAGCTGTTTAAGTTAGCTCTTTTCCTGTTCCTTAAAAGTCTAAATTATTAAAAAAAAGCTAAATTTATTACTTAATAACAAAATGTACGAAATATGCTTCTAGTGGTAGAAGGTCACTTTTTTGGGCTCAAGGGCTGTTGTAACTCTGTTTGGCATAAACTAACAACAATTATGTATACTGTACAAATTTTGTAGAATAATGTAAGCTTTCTTTTAAGATTTTAAGTGTGTTCTTATTATTTACCGTTCTGGGGTTATGGCTTCATATGGGCAAAACTCAAACAGTTTTTATTCCTTTGAAACCGACTTTCAACTCGAATAATTTTTGTACCCTCAGGAGTTCGGAAAATTTAATCAAAGATTTTGAACTCGCAAAAACTTTTGTATACAGAACACAATATCTTAGTTGCGCAAATTTGCGCTTCTAAGCGTAATTGGCATGCAAATAAAAAAAAAACGTTAAAAAATCGATTGAAGCATTCAAGTTTTTCTTCATATTTCGTCTTCTTCTGTATTTGTTTTAACATTTGGACCCAAGTCGTTGTTCTAATAGACACCACACTTAGGGGATAAATCCACTTCCCTCTAAAATTTAATTTTGTCTCTTCTAATACTAGTTAATGGCTGCCAAAATTTGAAGCTCGTTTTTGGCCGCCTTAAAGAATTTTAAAAAAGTGAATAATGATTTGTAGATCTTTCAATTTCGCATCGTTTGATATATACCTCGTTAAGGTGTCTATATAGGTATAATATACGACAGGTGTAAAGGAGGAGTTTTTGAGCGTAAATTTTTCAAAATACCGATTTTTCGTGGAGCACACTCGCAAATATGAATGAAAATTTCTACCGCGTTTTTTGCCATTTAGCACCGTAAAGCAAAAGCGCACCAAAAAATCATTGTTTGCTAAAATTTTATGAAGATTTTGAAAATCGTGCATATTGGTTTAAATGGTTTTAGTATGCCAACTGAGACAAAATCACATAAGGCATGAATGCGATGACATTTATAATAGATTTGCATCAAAAGATTGTCAAACATTAATTTATGAGCTAAGAACACATCTCGAATTTAGCACAAAATTGATCAGGAATGGTCTTAAAACTATATTTAATAAAGCTTTACCTTAGGTCTGAAGTGCACCAAAATCTTATATGAATTAACGATTTGATGAACCAAATAAGAATTTTATATTTTAAAAAGATACTAGCGTATCCTGCGGTCGACACAATCGACCGTCATCTAGTTCATTGTGAATACAAATTTCCCGTGCTGTGGCTTAGTTTGTTAGCACGTAATATCACATTGAGCCTGGGTTCGATCCCCGGTCTCGGCAACAACAATTTCTTTAATTATTAATTTCTATTGAATTTAAGGCCCTAGGCTCCACTGGAAGTCAATGATAACAGAATTTAAATTATTAGTTACCTCAGCATCTTCCATCGGCGCTAAGCCTACAGCAATAACACGGCGTCTACGAAAAATAAATAAAATTGGCTGTAAAACAAAATGCGTCTAAATAACAACTGGCGCAACTTCACTGTTCTAAAAATATATATGATGTGCAATTATAGTGTTGCTTTATCTCTCCCTTTCATCACCTTTCTCTTCTCTACTATCCCCTTTCCAAAGAAGGTTACCCAATTCGTATATACTCTATATGCAATTGTATACAATCAATTGTATATGTATACAATCAGAGCTTTAAGTCAAAAACGACAGTGTCGATGTAGCAAGTTTTTAAAATTGCTCGGGCAAAACGGATATGTGAAAATTGATCTCATTGATTTCTATGTCACTTCGTACAATAGAGCGTCGAATTGGCTAAATTGGCAAAACTATAATTAAAAATTGTGTAGCTCTCGAAGAGTTTACTGATTCAAGATATTCCATAATAAACCCTTTTTGCATCTTCACAAGTGAATGAGAAGGAAAAAGTGTTAGACTTAGTACCTCTTATCAAAACAACTCGCGTTATCGATGTCAAGACAGCGCTCTGTGAAGTGAGAACAGATAAACTTGTAAGCGTTACTAACGGACTGACAAAAATGATGAAGAAATCAAGGTCTTATTTATTGAACTTTTTAACAAAGATCCTAATATTTCAAATTTATTATCATTTTACTGCATAATTAACTGCGAGAACCACAAAGTACTTGGAATCTATAGAAGCTTATAGTTTAAAACCATTCCAGTCGCAATGCAAGAGTTCCCTTGTAATATTCCTTCCTGATATTATAGCATTTTCTAAACATTAATCAGTTTTGAATTTACATTTGATTCAGACCGATCATTTAATTCATTTTCTTGATAATAATCTGTAATTATTATAAACTTTCCTTCAAAAGACTCCTTTTTGGGTATAAGTCACAATGTTCTTATCCAGCTCTTTACTACTGTGACCCTTAAAAATATTGACATTGTAAAATTGCTCTTAATGATCTCATGCGTGCCCTTAACTGCAATATTATTTAATTTTTTAACACAATATTTATCCTCAATCACTCGAAGATTTTATCCCAATAAACCAACACAAAAAACAAAATTCCATAAAATTTTAACTTCAAATAATTCAAATTTGAAAGGTTTACATTTTATGCACTTTTTTGTCAAATCTTCGAAAATACTAATTTTGTCTTTCACTCCCTCACCACAAATAATAAAAACAATACCAATAATTTTTGTTGCTATTATTTTACAAAACAAAAACATTTATTAAATTGTAATAAAATACTCTTTATTTTTGTCTTTGTCTACCACTATCTCCCCACAAATGTACTCTTTAATTCTCATCACTCACCAAAAATAATAAAAACAAAAGGAAACATGTTTGCATACAATTTCTTTTGTTTGATTCTTAATAGTGAATTTCATATGCATGTGAGTTTTCTTTATTGTGTTAGTAAGATTTTTAAATACCAAACCGATTTTTTAAAACTGAACCGATTTTAATAAAATATAGATTCGTCTGATCTACGGAAAAATATCTTTCAAATGGTATAAAATTTTCCAGAAATGAGTGTATAATTAAAGCGTAAAAGGGGATAATAAATGGGTGCTTGCGTATTAATATTATAGATAGATAGATAGATAGATAGATGTACCTATTAAAACTTATATTTAAATAGAACCCCAAAAACAAATTTAGTGTACGATCAAATATTTTTCTATTCTAAATTTAGTCGTCATAGCTATTACAAGGCTTTTACAGTTTATCATTAATTGGCATTTAAGTGTATTTTAGGTGCAATTTAGGCTGTTTCCGTAAGTTTTTTGTATGGGAGCTATGGTTAAATGTGAACCGATTTCGATGATTATATGCTGCCGACTGCTTATGTAAAACTTTTACATACCAAAGTTTGTTATTATAGCCGTTATAATTTGTCATGTATTAGCAAAGACGAGGTTATATGGTAGCTATGGTCAAATGTGAACCGATTTTGCCCGATTTCAATACCAAAATTTTCCATGAAATGAAGAATATTTATGCGAAATTTCAGTGATAAAATCGTTAAGATTTTATCGTGCAGACAACAGACAGACAGACGAACATCGCTCAATCGTCTTAGAATTTCATAAGGATTCAGAACATACTTCAATTTTGGTTTTTGAACTAATATTAAGGAAATTACAAACGGAATTACAATCTCAATATACCCTCATTCTTTTTGATGGTGGGTATATAAATGTTGGTAGGGACAACTTTTCCCCGACCAGTTTCTATAATTGGTTAAGCCATCATCACCAGAAGGAGTATCACTAATTCTAGATATACCACTTATTACTTACTTAATTGACCTATATTAACAACCTGTCAAGAAATATTGTTAATTTAAATGTTATGAGTTTCAGTCAGGCTTAAATAAATATAGATTAATAAAGAATAAGGATACAAAAACTTTTTAAGGAAAAAACTATGATGGATAAGTTCGTCTAACTAAACCGATCAAATGGTCGTAGATGAAAAAGTAAATGAGAAATATTCAATTGAAATTGAGAATATTCAATTGAAATTGAGAAATTTTCAATTGAGATTGAGAATTTTTAATTGAAAATGAGAAATTTTCAATTGAAATTGAGAATTTTCATTTGAAATTGAGAAATTTTCAATTGAAATTGAGAATTTTTAAGTTTTATTTAAGATTTTTTCAATTGAAATTGAGAAAAGCACAATTGAAAATGAGGTTGAATTTTTTAATTGAAATTTAGAAGTTTTCAATTGAAAATAGGAAATTTTCAATTGAAAATAAGAAATTTTCAATTGAAATTGAGAAATTTTCAATTGAAATTGAGAAATTTTAAATTTAAATTGAGAATTTTTCAATTCAAATTGAGAAAACCCCAAATGAAATTACAATTTAGGTTTTCTCATTTTCAATTCTAAAATTCTCAATTTCAATTGAAAATTTCTCATTTTCAATTGAAAATTTCTCATTTTCAATTGGAAATTTCTCATTTCAAATTGAAAATTTCTCATTTTCAATTGAAAATTTCTCAATTTCAATTAAAAAAATCAACCTCATTTTCAATTGGGCTTTTCTCAATTTCAATTGTAGAATTCTCAATTTAAATTTAAAAATTCTCAATTTCAATTGAATGTTTCTCATTTTTGGGATTTTCTCAATTTCAATTTACAAATTCTCATTTTCAATTGAAAAATTCTCAATTTCAATTGAATGTTTCTCATTTTCAATTGGGATTTTCTCAATTTCAATTTACAAATTCTCATTTTTAATTGAAAAATTCTCAATGTCAATTGAATATTTCTCAATTTCAATTAAAAATTTCTCATTTTCAACTGAAAATTCTCAATTTCAATTGAATATTTCTCAATTTCAATTGAAAAGTCTCAATTTCAATTGAAAATTTCTCAATTTCAATTGAAAATTCTCAATTCCATTTGAATATTTCTCAATTTCAATTGAAAATTCTCAATTTTAATTGAAAATTTCTCAATTCAATTTGAAAATTTCTCAATTACAATTGAAAATGGTGTAGTTTTCAATTTTACTTAATTGTTGAGTAAAATATATGATCTTAACCATGACTTAATAATTCTGAAGGTTGTTCCATTCTCTCTTTTTGTCGCCATGATAACTTTCTGACGTTTGCTAGGATAGTAAAAGTTTGTGCTACCATATTTTTGCCGACAATCCCACTTTTCTAATATTTTGTGATGACAAAATATTTACGAAAAACCTTCAATAAATAATCATACAATTTGTTCCAACTATATTTCTTTAATATTGAATGTCTTCATTATATGCTTAACTTCAAAATTACACATTTTTGATAACTAATCCCAATGTATTGCGTACCCCTTTTCTTAATGTGGCAACATTTTTCTTTCAATTGTTTTCAAACATGAACCTTCAAAAACCCAATATACTTCCAAATAATTTTGAAGAGAGAGAATGAAACTTCCTTGTTATTATTATTTCATGATCTTAACTACTTATCGACAGCAGTGGGTAACACGAAGTCAACAAAGTCCGTAGCGGTATTCCTACTAATTGTTATCCTAATTTAAAAATATAAGTTTGGAAAATAATTTATGACATGGACCTAAGGCCGACACGAACTCGTAACCTTTAAAATATTGTTATTTCTATAGAAAAGTGTGTGTGTCGTATAATTGATATTTAATTGTATAAATTTAATATTTCACATACGCTCAGATAATGCCTACCAAAATTAAATACATTGACAATTTCCATTTTAAATCAAGCTAACATATTTGATTTACCTCCATCACATCGGGACATATTAAAAATCCATTTCATAACCCAGGGATACCACAGAACTGTGGCAACAACCTCAAAATACCAAATATTTGTTTAGCAACTGAAAATTCTTTAAAACTTACTCATTCATCATAGAGCTAAAGCATCAATTAGCATGTTACGTTTTGCTTTTTTTTTTGTATGATTTAATTACTGATACTCGTATCTCAAATGACTTCTGATAAACCTAGAAATGTGAATCTACATTTTCGTATACATGTTTTTATTTTCAAACGTACGTACATATCATTGACTATTCTTTTCTATTTATTCTTTGCTTTTTCACTCTATTTCATATGATGACCTATTGACGATTCATTGAGTGTATAATGATTATCACAAATCACTAGGCGTTTTAGTGCTCTCTATAATTCGTAGGCTTATGTTGGCATTTGTTAGTGCAAAAGTAACATCCAGCCAGACTTTGGGAATATACGGAAAATGACAAACAACAGCTGCAGCGGAAAAGTTCAACAAATGCAATTTTAATGATGACAGTAACAGGAGAAATAGCGAAAGGGGGGAAATGTACAAGTTGGTATTTGAAAATCTGCAAAACAATATCATCATCCTCATTAAAGACATCCTAAAACATTCAAGTGATTGATAGACATGTGAAATAATGCTAGCGCAGTTCAGTTTAAATGAATACACTGTGACACAATACAGCTTTTCATTTTTTCAACTTGTGTTTATAGTTTTCTTTTGAAACCTTTTATATATAAATTGCTTTCAACCTTCAACTTTTCTATAGAAAAGTCTTCCCACCTTCAACTTTTCTATAGAAAACTCTTCACACTTTCAACTTCCCACCTTCAGTTTTTCCATAGAAAAGTCTGCCCTCCTTCAACTTTTCTATAAAAAAGCCTTCCCGCCATCAACTATTCTATAGAAAAGTCTTCCCACCTTCAAATTTTCTATAGAAAAGGCTTCCCACCTTCAACTTTCTATAGAAAAGTCTTCCCACCTTCAACTTTTCTATAGAAAAGTCTTCCCACCTTCAACTTTTCTATAGAAAAGTCTTCCCACCTTCAACTTTTCTATAGAAAAGTCTTCCCACCTTCAACTTTTCTATAGAAAAGTCTTCCCACCTTCAACTTTTCTATAGAAAAGTCTTCTCACCTTCAACTTTTCTATAGAAAAGTCTTCCCACCTTCAACTTTTCTACAGAAAAGTCTTCCCACCTTCAACTTTTCTACAGAAAAGTCTTCCCACCTTCAACTTTTCTACAGAAAAGTCTTCCCACCTTCAACTTTTCTATAGAAAAGTCTTCCCACAATCAACTTTTCTATAGAAAAGTCTTCCCACCTTCAACTTTTCTATAGAAAAGTCTTCCCACCTTCAACTTTTCTTTACAAAAGTCTTCTCACCTTCAACTTTTCTATAGAAAAGTCTTCTCACCTTCAACTTTTCTATAGAAAAGTCTTTCCACCTTCAACTTTTCTACAGAAAAGTCTTCCCGCCTTCAACTTTTCTACAGAAAAGTCTTCCCACCTTCAACTTTTCTATAGAAAAGTCTTCCCACAATCAACTTTTCTATAGAAAAGTCTTCCCACCTTCAACTTTTCTATAGAAAAGTCTTCCCACCTTCAACTTTTCTATAGAAAAGTCTTCCCACCTTCAACTTTTCTATAGTCTTCCCACATTCAACTTTTCTATAGAAAAGTCTTCCCACCTTCAACTTTTCTATAGAAAAGTCTTTCCACTTTCAACTTTTCTATAGAAAGATCTTTACACCTTCCACTTTTCTATAGAAAAGTCTTTCAACCTTCAACTTTTATATAGTAGAGTCATCCAGCGTTAGACTTTTCCATAGAAAATTCTTCCGACATATAACTTTTCATTGAAATGTCTTCTCACCTTTTACTTTTCGTCAGAAATTATAATGCCTTTAATTTTAAAATTTCTGAAAAAAAAATTCCACATTTTACACCAGTAATACAACCACATAAAGCCAAAAATAGGAAATACCAGTTATACGAAGAAAAACATATAAACAAGAATTTCAAATAATAACGAAAACAATGTTCCTGGTTTCAAGTAACGAAATAAAATGAGGAAACGGAAAATGAAATATAATTAGAGATCAACAGACCAAAACAAGCAGACACGCACACTCACCATTTACGATATAAAGTCACACAAAAACATGAAAAATATACACGTTCAAATAAAAAAAAAATAATTACTTTTATATGTCGTTACCTGTCTTCCTATCGTCAACATTACTATAGAAATGTCTTCCTATCAATAACTTCTCTATAGAAAAGTCTTCCTATCGTCAACTATTCTATAGAACTGTCTTCCTATCGTCAACTTTTCTATAGAAATGTCATCCTATCGTCAACTTTTGTATAGAAATGTCTCCCTATCGTCAACTTTTCTATAGAAATGTCTTCCTATCCGTCAACTTTTCTATAGAAATGTCTTCCTACCGTCAACTTTTCTATAGAAATGTCTTCCAATCGTCAACATTACTATAGAAATGTCTTCCTATCAACAACTTTCCTATAGAAATGTCTTCCTATCGTCAACATTACTATAGAAATGTCTTCCTATCAACAACTTTCCTATAGAAATGTCTTCCTATAGTCAACTTTTCTATAGAAATGTCTTCCTATCGTTAACTTTTCTATAGAAATGTCTTCCTATCGTCAACTTTTCTATAGAAAAGTCTACTTATCGTCAACTTTTTTATAAAAAAGTCTTCCTATCGTCAACTTTTCTATAGAAAAGTCTTCCTATCGTCAACTTTTCTATAGAAAAGTCTTCGTATCGTCAACTTTTCTATAGAAATGTCTCCCTATCGTTAACTTTTCTATAGAAATGTCTTCCTATCCGTCAACTTTTCTATAGAAATGTCTTCCTATCGTCAACTTTTATATAGAAATGCCTCCCTATCGTCAACTTTTCTATAGAAATGTCTTCCTATCGTCAACTTTTCTATAGAAATATCTTCCTATCGTCAACTTTTCTATAGAAATGTCTTCCTATCGTTAACTTTTCTATAGAAATGTCTTCCTATCGTCAACTTTTCTATAGAAAAGTCTTCTTATCGTCAACTTTTCTATAAAAAAGTCTTCCTATCGTCAACTTTTCTATAGAAAAGTCTTCCTATCGTCAACTTTTCTATAGAAAAGTCTTCCTATCGTCAACTTTTCTATAGAAATGTCTCCCTATCGTCAACTTTTCTATAGAAATGTCTTCCTATCCGTCAACTTTTCTATAGAAATGTCTTTCTATCGTAATTTTTTCTATTAGTACTATGAGAATTATATTTTAAACTTAATAATAATTTGGTCCAGCGACGTAGAACGGATTAGGCCAGTAGTTACAAATGTATGTTAAAGTAATATTAAAAGCATATTGTATGTTGTATCGTTGTATCATCATATTAAAAGCGAATCATATGCTTATATGAATTCTTTACTTAAATTCTGATATAGGTGCTACCATTACCAAAGCAAATGCCACAGCCGCTATTGTCCTGCCCACAAGCCCTACCTTTTCAACTGTAATTCCACTATTCTACAAATGAATGCAACAAGCTCCTTAGGATGCCATCCATTTCCTTGCACAATAATATGCATTACAAATCAGATCATGTTTATGAAATTTACAGAAAATCTAGAATTAATAAGAGGAGAAATGTAGCAGAAGTTATGCTTCTTCTTCAAATAACACATGTAATATTAACCAGATGTAAAATAGTTAAAGAGGGTCACTGTCAGGACAAAGAGGAAACAAATAACCAGAATTCTTACACAGGAGACAGAAAGGGATAACACAAAAATTAAAAGTCAATAAAGCAAAAAGTTGAAATCGAAACATGTTAAAAAATTTATAACTTTTTTCATACGAAAACTTATAGGACAAAATTTTTCTAAATTTATAGGATTATGTCTTAACATTATAAGTGTGTAGAAATTATCTGCATATATTTGCATAATTTCCAATAAAATGACTACTAGTCTTTATAAAACTTAAGACAAAAGTAAAATTATTTTGACAATTGCTACCCTCTAGGACATATTTAGCACTTATATAAAACTTCAGTTTCTATAAAAACTTATGTATGTATTTATATACGGATGCAATAATCTTAAATTATTTTGGAAACAAGTAGATTTGTAAGAAATATTTATATTAAAACTACCCAAGTATTCAAATGACACAGGTATGTTCAACATTATTATTGTAAGTTTTATATGATATTTAATAGGATCCCCAAGGAATTCTTATTAAAACATATAAATTTTATACGAGTATGTATAAGGATAAAAGTAGAAAATACTTTCAAAGCAAAGAAATAAGGGAACCAAATATAAGAAAAATTTAAGGGAAGACATTATTATAGAAAAGTTTTCGATATGAAGACTTTTCTATAGAAGGAAGACATTTCCATAGAAAAGTTGACGATAGGAAGACATTTCTATAGAAAAGTTGACGATAGGAAGACATTTCTATAGAAAAGTTGACGATTGGAAGACATTTCTATAGAAAAGTTGACGATAGGAAGACATTTCTATAGAAAAGTTGACGATAGGAAGACTTTTCTATAGAAAAGTTGACGATAGGAAGACTTTTCTATAGAAAAGTTGACGATAGGAAGACTTTTCTATAGAAAAGTTGACGATAGGAAGACTTTTCTATAGAAAAGTTGACGATAGGAAGACTTTTCTATAGAAAAGTTGACGATAGGAAGACTTTTCTATAGAAAAGTTGACGATAGGAAGACTTTTCTATAGAAAAGTTGACGATAGGAAGACTTTTCTATAGAAAAGTTGACGATAGGAAGACTTTTCTATAGAAAAGTTGACGATAGGAAGACATTTCTATAGAAAAGTTGACGATAGGAAGACATTTCTATAGAAAAATTGACGATAGGAAGATATTTCTATAGAAAAGTTGACGATAGGAAGACATTTATATAGAAAAATTGACGATAGGAAGACATTTCTATAGAAAAGTTGACGATAGGAAGACATTTCTATAGAAAAGTTGACGATAAGAAGACAGTTCTATAGAAAAGTTGACGATTGGAAGACATTTCTATAGAAAAGTTGACGATAGGAAGACATTTCTATAGAAAAGTTGACGATAGGAAGACTTTTCTATAGAAAAGTTGACGATAGGAAGACTTTTCTATAGAAAAGTTGACGATAGGAAGACTTTTCTATAGAAAAGTTGACGATAGGAAGACATTTCTATAGAAAAGTTGACGATAGGAAGATATTTCTATAGAAAAGTTGACGATAGGAAGACATTTATATAGAAAAATTGACGATAGGAAGACATTTCTATAGAAAAGTTGACGATAGGAAGACATTTCTATAGAAAAGTTGACGATAAGAAGACAGTTCTATAGGAAAGTTGACGATTGGAAGACATTTCTATAGAAAAGTTGACGATAGGAAGACATTTCTATAGAAAAGTTGACGATAGGAAGACATTTCTATAGAAAAGTTGACGATAGGAAGACATTTCTATAGAAAAGTTGACGATAGGAAGACATTTCTATAGAAAAGTTGACGATAGGAAAACTTTATTATTGAAAAGTTGACGATAAGAAGACTTTTCTATACGATAGGTAAACATTTCTTTAGAAAAGTTGATGATAGAAAGACATTTCTTTAAAAAATTGTATGATAGGAAGACATTTCTTTAGAATTCTGACGATAGGAAGACATTTCTTTAGAAAAACTAATGATAGGAAGACATTTCTATAGAAAAGTTGACGATATGAAGACTTTTTTTTTAAAGTTGATGATACGAAGACATTTCTTTACGAAAGTTGACGATAATAAGACATTTCTTTAGAAAGTTGATGATAGGAAGACATTTCTTTGGAAACGCTGACGATAGAAAGACTTTTCTTTTGAAAAGTTGATGATAGAAACCCATTTCTTAAGAAAAGTTGATGATAGAAAGACATTTCTTTAGAAAAGTTGATGATAGAAAGGCAATTTATTTATTTTTACAATTCCTCGCTGTCCGCTATTACAGAGTAAACTAGTATTTTCTTAAATTAACTTTTTTTTTTGAATTGCTTCATATTTCTAATTGGTTCCATCAATCATAAAGCAATAACCCCAACATAATTTTTTTCCAAAAATTTCTAAATTTGTTTCTTGTTACCCAAGAAGTTAAAAAAAAAACTTAGGATAATTAAAGTTTCCTACTTGAGCATCGAAATCTCAAAATAAAAGGAAAATCATAAAATCACATAAAAGTTTACACAAAATTGAATATGTTAAGAAACAAAATTTAGTATGAAAATTATAAGAATTCCCCAAAGCTCTAGACAGATTTATAAACACAGACATATCAAGCTAAAACAAACCCTGTAGTCCACACTGTCAAGTGGAGACTATTAAAGTAGATATTCCAAGGCGGACTCTAAGAATATTGTGGTCTATAAGAGTTGACTAGAAACTTTATAATAAGGGTCTACTATGTTCATCTTATAGCAATCTAATCCATGTAAGAAGTCACTTTTCTACATTTGGAGTCTGCCAATTCCCTTCGATAACTGTTGGGTAATTATAAAATTCTCTACCAACTAAAGAATAAAAAGAAAGAAACAATCAAATGGAAATTTAATTAAAATTTTATAAAACCAAGAAAAAAACTAGAGAAAATATTACAAAACAAAAACATTTATGAAATTAAGCTGGCAAAAGCAACAATAATCAAGAACTAAAATGGAATGAAATTGAGCCAGAATCAAAAGGAAAAACAAGAAAAGTTAATTTCATAAATTTCTTACAAACAATTTCCTTTAGAAAATGTGATAAAAATTATACAGAATAGACAGACACTCATTAAGTTACGTTTGTTTGTGTGGGCCTACAACGGGAGACTTAAGTCCTTTCTTTGAAATCTTTGATTATGATGAAATTAGAATTGCAAACAAAGAAGATTTGCATGAAACTCAAAAAAGAATTGTGGTACATTTTTATTGCTTTGGTACCAAGTGAAGCATGAAAACTACTATCCTTAGGTAATTCAGTTCAAAATCTTCTCAAAAAAACCGGTTCAAAATACAAAAAAAAACTTGTTGGTTCAAAAAATAAGAATAGTTTATATATTTTTACCCTTTTCTACTCCGAATTTTAAAGAAGTACAAAAAAATTTTCGTTTTATTTTTATAAGTAGTCGAAGATCATAAGTCTAAGTGCTAAGACATAGACTAAGACATAGACTAAGACATAGACTAAGACATAGACTAACACATAGACTTACACATAGACTAAGACATAGACTAAGACATAGACTAAGACATAGACAAAGACATAGACTAAGACATAGACTAAGACATAGACTAAGACATAGACTAAGACATAGACTAAGACATAGACTAAGACATAGACTAAGACATAGACTAAGACATAGACTAAGACATACCCTAAGACATAGACTAAGACATAGACTAAGACATAGACTAAGACATAGACTAAGACATAGACTAAGACATAGACTAAGACATAGACTAAGACATAGACTAAGACATAGACTAAGACATAGACTAAGACATAGACTAAGACATAGACTAAGACATAGACTAAGACATAGACTAAGACATAGACTAAGACATAGACTAAGACATAGACTAAGACATAGACTAAGACATAGACTAAGACATAGACTAAGACATAGACTAAGACATAGACTAAGACATAGACTAAGACATAGACTAAGACATAGACTAAGACATAGACTAAGACATAGACTAAGACATAGACTAAGACATAGACTAAGACATAGACTTAGACATAGACTAAGACATAGACTAAGACATAGACTAAGACATAGACTAAGACATAGACTAAGACATAGACTAAGACATAGACTAAGACATAGACTAAGACATAGACTAAGACATAGACTAAGACATAGACTAAGACATAGACTAAGACATAGACTAAGACATAGACTAAGACATAGACTAAGACATAGACTAAGACATAGACTAAGACATAGACTAAGACATAGACTAAGACATAGACTAAGACATAGACTAAGACATAGACTAAGACATAGACTAAGACATAGACTAAGACATAGACTAAGACATAGACTAAGACACAGACTAAGACATAGACTTAGACATAGACTAAGACATAGACTAAGACACAGACTAAGACACAGACTAAGACATAGACTAAGATATAGACTAAGACATATACTAAGACATAGACTAAGACATAGACTAAGACGTAGACTAAGACATAGACTAAGACATAGACTAAGACATAGACTAAGACATAGACTAAGACATAGACTAAGATATAGACTAAGATATAGACTAAGACATAGACTAAGACATAGACTAAGACATAGACTAAGACATAGACTAAGACATAGACTAAGACATAGACTAAGACATAGACTAAGACATAGACTAAGACATGTACTAAGACATAGACTAAGACATAGACTAAGACATAGACTAAGACATAGACTAAGACATAGACTAAGACATAGACTAAGACATAGACTAAGACATAGACTAAGACATAGACTAAAACATAGACTAAGACATAGACTAAGACATAGACTAAGACATAGACTAAGACATAGACTAAGACATAGACTAAGACATAGACTAAGACATAGACTAAGACATAGACTAAAACATAGACTAAGACATAGACTAAGACATAGACTAAGACAAAGACTAAGATAAAGACAAAGACATAGACTAATACATGGGCTAAGACATATACTAAGACATATACTAAGATGTAGACTAAGACATTGACTAAGACATAGACTAAGACATAGACTAAGACATAGACTAAGACATAGACTAAGACATAGACTAAGACATAGACTAAGACATAGACTAAGACATAGACTAAAACATAGACTAAGACATAGACTAAGACATAGACTAAGACAAAGACTAAGACATAGACTAAGACATAGACTAAGACATAGACTAAGACATAGACTAAGACATAGACTAAGACATAGACTAAAACATAGACTAAGACATAGACTAAGACATAGACTAAGACAAAGACTAAGATATAGACAAAGACATAGACTAATACATGGGCTAAGACATATACTAAGATGTAGACTAAGACATAGACTAAGACATAGACTAAGACATAGACATTGACTAAGATATAGACTAAGACATAGACTTAGAAATAGACACAAAGACGTAGCCTGTCCTTAGTCTTAGCCAAAGACTATTTGTTAGTATTAGTATCATTGTCAGCATCGTCTTCTGTTTTGTTTTTAACTGTTTTTACATTTATTTTTAAATTTTCGCCAAATATTGTAAATATTCACAAAATTTCCATAAAATTCAATTATAAGCTTAAATTTAACGCCATCATTGCAGTTCATTCATCTTTTATTCATGAACTCGTAAAGTTTACTTTTATATTTTAAACTCTTTCAACTGAACTTAAAAATCAATTGTCCTTGTCTGTTATTTTTTATGACTTGGAAAGAAAATTTTATGCCAACATACAAGAAATTTATTTCTCTGAAGGAAAATAAGAAAAAAAAAGGAATTGAAATGTCCCCGCAAACTTCTTAGTTTATGTAAAGGAAACTAAAGTTTAAATCATTTGCAGCAGAGCTGATATAACTCAAAATTTTGTTATTTAAGCTCATATTAATTTTGTAGTGTTTGGAAAAGAAAAAACTAACTTTTTGTTTTATGACACAAAGACTGCAAATAATCGATTTATAGTAGTGCTACTTCAGATGCTGGTATAAAGTGACACTTCAGGCTATAATTTTTTAAAAAATATTGTTAGTTCTAAACACTTTTGCTACATTGTTTTCTTTACAAAAAAAATCTAGCATAAACTAACATTGATCAAAGGAAATGGGTGTAAGGAGCAGCCAAAATAGCATTATATAACACATTTAATCTAACCTAATACTACTTATGAAAGTCGTAGCCATATGAGTATGTGTGTTGCAAGGACATGACATATTTTATTTTCCAATATTTTCCATTAATATTTATGAATTTCATAAATATAGAAATTGTTAAAATAAATTATGGTTATTTATTTATGTCATCAGAAAATATGTTACAGAAAATAAAACAAGTAAGAGTGGTATATTCGGCTTTGCCGAATCTTGGATACCCTTCACCAATGGTGTTCCAAAAGTACTTAATGTAATTCGTAGCAATATTTGGTTATACTAGTATTATATGCAAAGAGTCTTCAAAGTTAAGAGTCGGAAAACGAAAACCTTTTCGGTGGCGTCCTCATCTAGAATAGTTATGCACCCAAAGGTTAGGTTGGGCAGGTGGCTGATGTCTAGGGAAGCTTCACTTGGGTTCTAAAGTGGTCCCTTTGTGAAAGATAATGATTACTAGACTACAAGTAGAGAATGCATATTTAAGCCAGCCAGTAGCTTCGAAATAAAATAGACACATATTTTACGAACATTTAATAAAGTTCGATAGACCAGATAAACCATGCAGAAAAGATGCTTCAAAATGTAGATGCCCTTACATTTGCAATAGCACATCGATTTGATGAAGTTTAAGTATTCTGACATGCAACCCAAAAACGCTGTGCCCAGTGAGGGTTGTGCACTTTAATTCGTACGAATTATCCAACTAGTAAAAGTTCTTGATTAGTTATGTAAAACTCTGAAGTTAGCGGACTGATTTAGGTCAAAGCTTTAACAATGATTGTCAATGTATACAAGCCTTCAAATTATAGGGTATACACTCTTAGTTTTAGATACATACGTGAAATATATAGCTTTTGAATGGATGGTTATCAGCTTTGTCGGAAAAGTTTACTTATTAATTTGAAGTTAGTTAATTAATTAAAATGAACACTTCATCAATAATATTTGGGATGTTTAGTTCTTTCGATCTGTCCGATGGATGTTTGGAAAGTTTTGCTCTAGTTCTTTGTGCAATTTTATTATGATTTAATTTATCAGCATTAAATCGATTCCCGGTCTGGTTTATGTGGGAGATTTCACTAAATGTGAATAGAGCTCGCCCATTTTCAATATCGAACTTTTCAAGAGATCAGAAATACTTTTGTCAAATGTTGTACCTCTAGAAAGTTTATTTTAGGCGCTATTGTCCTGAATATCAATATTGTACAACGTCTTTATACTAAATGTCATCATCGTATCTATTATAATTTGTCACTTATTAGCTACTAAGAGATTGCCTTAGGCGAAGTTATACGGAATCAATTATCAAACGTGAACGGATTTCTCCCAATTGCAATTAAAAAATTTAAATTTTTGTTGATATGTGAGATACTTACATACATATGTAGGTTTTGAATGGATATCATGTAATCAGCTGCATTTTTGTACTTCCTAGGAAGATTACCTATAATTTGATATATAATACATTCTCAAATGTTATCATAATGTTCAAAAGTCAGACACAAAATTAAGATAAATGCAGTGTGCCTGTCTGCTAAATAAAACCAGATTTGTGGAGCTCCTGAATTGTCCCACCCTGAATTTCATTTCATTGTCGTTCAAAACACCATCGCTTAAACGCTAAATTATATCTACCACAAATTACAGAATGCATCAGGATTTAGATAATCCCCTGCGAAGGACACTATTAAACTTCATCAAAATAAACATCTGAGATATCGACAAAACAGGAGCTCCAAAAACTTGACTACAACAGAAAAAAGGACAGACAGGTAGACGGACGGACATGTAGACGGACGGACAAACAAACAGACGGACGGACGGGCAAACAAACAGACGGACGGACAGACGGACGGAGGTCGCGAAATCGATTCTTGTGCCGATTCAGAGTTGATCGGTACAATTTGAATGGTATTCATAATCAGATTTGTGGAGTATATATATCAGATTTTAGAAAATCCTCCCATAAAGAACGATGTCAAATTTCATCACAATCGGTCCATAAACACCTGAGATATCGCTGAAACAATACTTACAAAATGTAAACAAAATTTCTTAGACACGTACTTTGGGCAATTTGCTGTACATCAAATGTAGTGTTATTGCGATATCTCAATTGTTTATGGACCGCTTTTGATAAAATTTAATAACGTGCTTGGTGGGGGAATTTCCTAAAATCTGATATAAAATGTACGTATGTCCGTGCTAAAGGAGGATGGTTTTTTCCTATTTCTGCATTTCATTTTTTCAACAAACATTCCCTAATGCGTACTTTGGGCAATTTGCGATACATAAAATTTAGTGTTTTGGCAATATCTCAGTTGTTTATGGACCGATTTTGATAAAATTTTACAGAGTGCTTTGGGAAAATATTTCCTACAATCTGATATATAACATATTATCACATGTACACCAGGAGTATCTTTTTTCTCTTGTTATTTAAAAGTGTGTTTCAATCAAAAATTTTAAAATTTTCGTCTAATTTTTGGTATTTTTTCGATATTTTCGGTGTTTATAAACCGATTTTAATGAAATTTAATAGCGTTCATTGCGGGAGAATTTCCTAAAATCTGATATATAATTTATGTAAGTCCATCCTCCAGGGGCTTCAGAAACTTGATTTCAACAGACAGACAGACAGACGGACGGACAGACAGACAGACAGACAGACAGACGGACATCGCTTAATCGATTCTCCTCCCGATTCTGAGTCGATCGGTATAATTTTTATGGGGTCTACGATCACTAATAAAAAAATTACAAACGGAATCACAAACTTATAATACCCTTTCACCTATTGGTGAAGGGTATAAAAAACAAACATTCACAGCAAGACCTTAGGGAGTTTTCTATATCCATATATAAATTTTAATACTCGATATCTTAGTCTATGTTTTAGTCTATGTCTTAGTCTATGGCGTAGTCCATGTCTAATTCTATGACGTAGTCTATGTCTTAGTCTATGACGTGGTCTATGTCTTAGTCTATGACGAAGTCTATATCTTAGTTTATGTCTAAGCCAATGTCTTAGTCGATGTCTGAATCTATGTCTTAGTCTAAGTCTTTGTCTATGTCTTAGTCTATGTCTTAGTCTATGTCTTAGTCTATGTCTTAGTCTATGTCTTAGTCTATGTCTTAGTCTATGTCTTAGTCTATGTCTTAGTCTATGTCTTAGTCTATGTCTTAGTCTATGTCTTAGTCTATGTCTTAGTCTATGTCTTAGTCCATGTCTTAGTCTATGTCTTAGTCTATGTCTTAGTCTATGTCTTAGTCTATGTCTATGTCTTAGTCTATGTCTTAGTCTATGTCTTAGTCTATGTCTTAGTCTATGTCTTAGTCTATGTCTTAGTCTATGTCTTAGTCTATGTCTTAGTCTATGTCTTAGTCTATGTCTTAGTCTATGTCTTAGTCTATGTCTTAGTCTATGTCTTAGTCTATGTCTTAGTCTATGTCTTAGTCTATGTCTTAGTCTATGTCTTAGTCTATGTCTTAGTCTATGTCTTAGTCTATGTCTTAGTCTATGTCTTAGTCTATGTCTTAGTCTATGTCTTAGTCTATGTCTATGTCTTAGCCTAAGTCTTAGTCTAAGTCTTAGTCTATGTCTTAGTCTATGTCTTAGCCTATGCCTTTGTCTATGTCTTTGTCTATGTCTTAGTCTATATCTTAGTCTATGTCTTAGTCTATGTCTTAGTCTATGTCTTAGCCTATGTCTTTGTCTATGTTTTAGTCTATATCTTAGTCTATGTCTTAGTCTATGTCTTAGTCTATGTCTTAGTATATGTCTTAGTCTATGTCTTAGTCTATGTATTAGTTTATGTCTTAGTCTATGTCTTAGTCTATGTCTTAGTCTATGTCTTAGTCTATGTCTTAGCCTATGTCTTAGTCTATGTCTTAGCCTATGTCTTTGTCTATGTCTTTGTCTATGTCTTAGTCTATATCTTAGTCTATGTCTTAGTCTATGTCTTAGTCTATGTCTTAGTCTATGTCTTAGTTTATGTCTTAGCCTATGTCTTTGTCTATGTCTTAGTCTATGTCTTAGTCTATGTCTTAGTCTATGTCTTAGTCTATATCTTAGTCTATGTCTTAGTCTATGTCTTAGTCCATGTCTTAGTCTATGTCTTAGCCTATGTCTTTGTTTATGTCTTAGTCTATATCTTAGTCTATGTCTTAGTCTATGTCTTAGTCTATGTCTTAGTCTATGTCTTAGCCTATGTCTTTGTCTATGTCTTAGTCTATATCTTAGTCTATGTCTTAGTCTATGTCTAAGTCTATGTCTTAGTCTATGTCTTAGCCTATGTCTTTGTCTATGTCTTAGTCTATATCTTAGTCTATGTCTTAGTCTATGTCTAAGTCTATGTCTTAGTCTATGTCTTAGCCTATGTCTTTGTCTATGTCTTAGTCTATATCTTAGTCTATGTCTTAGTCTATATCTTAGTCTATGTCTTAGTCTATGTCTTAGTCTATGTCTTAGTCTATGTCTTAGTCTATGTCTTAGTCTATGTCTTAGTCTATGTCTTAGTCTATGTCTTAGTCTATGTCTTAGTCTATGTCTTAGTCTATGTCTTAGTCTATGTCTTAGTCTATGTCTTAGTCTATGTCTTAGTCTATGTCTTAGTCTATGTCTTAGTCTATGTCTTAGTCTATGTCTTAGTCTATGTCTTAGTCTAAGTATTAGTCTAAGTCTATGTCTAAGTCTATGTCTTAGTCTATGTCTTAGTCTATGTCTTAGTCTATGTCTTAGTCTATGTCTTAGTCTATGTCTTAGTCTATGTCTTAGTCTATGTCTTAGTCTATGTCTTAGTCTATGTCTATGTCTTAGTCTAAGTCTTAGTCTAAGTCTTAGTCTATGTCTTAGTCTATGTCTTAGCCTATGCCTTTGTCTATGTCTTTGTCTATGTCTTAGTCTATATCTTAGTCTATGTCTTAGTCTATGTCTTAGTCTATGTCTTAGCCTATGTCTTTGTCTATGTTTTAGTCTATATCTTAGTCTATGTCTTAGTCTATGTCTTAGTCTATGTCTTAGTATATGTCTTAGTCTATGTCTTAGTCTATGTATTAGTTTATGTCTTAGTCTATGTCTTAGTCTATGTCTTAGTCTATGTCTTAGTCTATGTCTTAGCCTATGTCTTAGTCTATGTCTTAGCCTATGTCTTTGTCTATGTCTTTGTCTATGTCTTAGTCTATATCTTAGTCTATGTCTTAGTCTATGTCTTAGTCTATGTCTTAGCCTATGTCTTTGTCTATGTCTTAGTCTATGTCTTAGTCTATGTCTTAGTCTATGTCTTAGTCTATGTCTTAGTCTATGTCTTAGTCTATGTCTTAGTCTATGTCTTAGCCTATGTCTTTGTCTATGTCTTAGTCTATATCTTAGTCTATGTCTTAGTCTATGTCTAATTCTATGTCTTAGTCTATGTCTTAGCCTATGTCTTTGTCTATGTCTTAGTCTATATCTTAGTCTATGTCTTAGTCTATGTCTAAGTCTATGTCTTAGCCTATGTCTTAGCCTATGTCTTTGTCTATGTCTTAGTCTATATCTTAGTCTATGTCTTAGTCTATATCTTAGTCTATGTCTTAGTCTATGTCTTAGTCTATGTCTTAGTCTATGTCTTAGTCTATGTCTTAGTCTATGTCTTAGTCTATGTCTTAGTCTATGTCTTAGTCTATGTCTTAGTCTATGTCTTAGTCTATGTCTTAGTCTATGTCTTAGTCTATGTCTTAGTCTATGTCTTAGTCTATGTCTTAGTCTATGTCTTAGTCTAAGTATTAGTCTAAGTCTATGTCTTAGTCTATGTCTTAGTCTATGTCTTAGTCTATGTCTTAGTCTATGTCTTAGTCTATGTTTTAGTCTATGTCTTAGTCTATGTCTTAGTCTATGTCTTAGTCAATGTCTTAGTATACGTCTTAGTCTATGTCTAAGTCTATGTCTTAGTCTATGTCTTAGTCTATGTCTTAGTCTATGTCTTAGTCTATGTCTTAGTCTATGTCTTAGTCTATGTCTTAGTCTATGTCTTAGTCTATGTCTTAGTCTATGTCTTAGTCTATGTCTTAGTCTATGTCTTAGTCTATGTCTTAGTCTATGTCTTAGTCTATGTCTTAGTCTATGTCTTAGTCTATGTCTTAGTCTATGCCTTAGTCTATGTCTTAGTCTATGTCTTAGTCTATGTCTTAGTCTATGTCTTAGTCTATGTCTTAGTCTATGTCTTAGTCTATGTCTTAGTCTATGTCTTAGTCTATGTCTTAGTCTATGTCTTAGTCTATGTCTTAGTCTATGTCTTAGTCTATGTCTTAGTCTATGTCTTAGTCTATGTCTTAGTCTATGTCTTAGTCTATGTCTTATTCTATGTCTTAGTCTATGTCTTAGTCTATGTCTTAGTCTATGTCTTAATCTATGTCTTAGTCTATGTCTTAGTCGATGTCTTAGTCTATGTCTTAGTCTATGTCTTAGTCTATGTCTTAGTCTATGTCTTTGTCTATGTCTTAGTCTATGTCTTAGTCTATGTCTTAGTCTATGTCTTAGTCTATGACTTAGTCTATGTCTTAGTCTATGTCTTAGTCTATGTCTTAGTCTATGTCTTAGTCTATGTCTTAGTCTATGTCTTAGTCTATGTCTTAGTCTATGTCTTAGTCTATGTCTTAGTCTATGTCTTAGTCTATGTCTTAGTCTATGTCTTATTCTATGTCTTAGTCTATGTCTTAGTCTATGTCTTAGTCTATGTCTTAGTCTATGTCTTAGTCTATGTCTTAGTCTATGTCTTAGTCTATGTCTTAGTCTATGTCTTAGTCTATGTCTTAGTCTATGTCTTAGTCTATGTCTTAGTCTATGTCTTAGTCTATGTCTTAGTCTATGTCTTAGTCTATGTCTTAGTCTATGTCTTAGTCTATGTCTTAGTCTATGTCTTAGTCTATGTCTTAGTCTATGTCTTAGTCTATGTCTTAGTCTATGTCTTAGTCTATGTCTTAGTCTATGTCTTAGTCTATGTCTTAGTCTATGTCTTAGTCTATGTCTTAGTCTATGTCTTAGTCTATATCTTAGTCTATGTCTTAGTCTATGTCTTAGTCTATGTCTTAGTCTATGTCTTAGTCTATGTCTTAGTCTATGTCTTAGTCTATGTCTTAGTCTATGTCTTAGTCTATGTCTTAGTCTATGTCTTAGTCTATGTCTTAGTCTATGTCTTAGTCTATGTCTTAGTCTATGTCTATGTCTTAGTCTATGTCTTAGTCTATGTCTTAGTCTATGTCTTAGTCTATGTCTTAGTCTATGTCTTAGTCTATGTCTTAGTCTATGTCTTAGTCTATGCCTTAGTCTATGTCTTAGTCTATGTCTTAGTCTATGACTTAGTCTATGTCTTAGTCTATGTCTTAGTCTATGTCTTAGTCTATGTCTTAGTCTATGTCTTAGTCTATGTCTTAGTCTATGTCTTAGTCTATGTCTTAGTCTATGTCTTAGTCTATGTCTTAGTCTATGTCTTAGTCTATGTCTTAGTCTATGTCTTAGTCTATGTCTTAGTCTATGTCTTAGTCTATGTCTTATTCTATGTCTTAGTCTATGTCTTAGTCTATGTCTTAGTCTATGTCTTAATCTATGTCTTAGTCTATGTCTTAGTCGATGTCTTAGTCTATGTCTTAGTCTATGTCTTAGTCTATGTCTTAGTCTATGTCTTAGTCTATGTCTTAGTCTATGTCTTAGTCTATTTCTTAGTCTATGTCTTAGTCTATGTCTTAGTCTATGTCTTAGTCTATGTCTTAGTCTATGTCTTAGTCTGTGTCTTAGTCTATGTCTTAGTCTATGTCTTAGTCTATGTCTTAGTCTATGTCTTAGTCTATGTCTTAGTCTATGTCTTAGTCTATGTCTTAGTCTATGTCTTAGTCTATGTCTTAGTCTATGTCTTAGTCTATGTCTTAGTCTATGTCTTAGTCTATGTCTTAGTCTATGTCTTAGTCTATGTCTTAGTCTATGTCTTAGTCTATGTCTTAGTCTATGTCTTAGTCTATGTCTTAGTCTATGTCTTAGTCTATGTCTTAGTCTATGTCTTAGTCTATGTCTTAGTCTATGTCTTAGTCTATGTCTTAGTCTATGTCTTAGTCTATGTCTTAGTCTATGTCTTAGTCTATGTCTTAGTCTATGTCTTAGTCTATGTCATAGTCTATGTCTTAGTCTATGTCTTAGTCTATGTCTTAGTCTATGTCTTAGTCTATGTCTTAGTCTATGTCTTAGTCTATGTCTTAGTCTATGTCTTAGTCTATGTCTTAGTCTATGTCTTAGTCTATGTCTTAGTCTATGTCTTAGTCTATGTCTTAGTCTAGGTCTTAGTCTATGTCTTAGTCTATGTCTTAGTCTATGTCTTAGTCTATGTCTTAGTCTATGTCTTAGTCTATGTCTTAGTCTATGTCTTATTCTATGTCTTAGTCTATGTCTTAGTCTATGTCTTAGTCTATGTCTTAGTCTTTGTCTTAGTCTATGTCTTAGTCTATGTCTTAGTCTAAGTCTTAGTCTATGTCTTAGTCTATGCCTAAGTCTATGTCTTAGTCTATGTCTTAGTCTATGTCTTAGTCTATGTCTTAGTCTATGTCTTTGTCTATGTCGTAGTCTATGTCTTAGTCTATGTCTTAGTCTATGTCTTAGTCTATGGCTTAGTCAATATCTTAGTCTATGTCTTAGTCTGTCTTAGTCTATGTCTTAGTCCATGTCTTAGTCTATGTCTTAGTCTATGTCTTAGTCTATGTCTTAGTCTATGTCTTAGTTTATATCTTAGTCTATTTTTAAGTATATGTCTTAGTCTATGTCATAGTCTATGTCTTAGTCTATGTCTTAATCTATATCTTAGTCTATATCTTAGTCCATGTCTTTGGAAAAAATTATTCACCCTAATGTAACTTAATTCCTTTTCTGTTATCCTCTTTATCCTGAAATTTTTATACAGCTTAACCTTAAGATTAAAAAATTATAATTTATAGTTTCACAGCATCAGCGAGAAGTTAAAAAATATATAACCTCAACTTTGTAACTTTACTTTGCTTTGTAACGTTCAAGGCAAGGACTATGTCGCACAGTGGTTCAGAATCGCTTTTCATTGGCCAATACTCTTTAACATTTTAAATAATAAAGATTTTGTAGTCGTTCTTTTTTAAGTCAATAGATAACATCTTAAGCTTTTATTGAGTTTAGATTTTATTGGGATCAGGACAGAGGTTGTAAAGAAAGTTAAATTTTCGATCCGTAATTCCGTTTCAAATGTGCTTACCCTTTGTTACCCACTTCCTCTTAACCGATTTGGCTCAAATTTAGGCCTCAAGCCGATCTTGGATGACAATATAATATTTTGTTATTCTTTGGTTTTTTTGTTATTTTTATTGAGATGTTTTCCGTGTTTTCATTAGGATGGTCCAAATGGATCAAAAATTTCAAATTTCGACATAATCGACCGTCATCTAGTTCATTGTGAATACAAATTTCCCGTGCTGTAGCTTAGTTGGTTAGCACGTAATATCACATTGAGCCTGAGTTCGATCCGCGGTCTCGGCAACAACAATTTATATTAAATTTAAGGCCCTATGCTCCACTGGGAGTCAATGGTAACAGAATTAAAATTATTAATTACCACAGCATCTTCCGTCGGCAGTAAGACTACAGCAATAACACGCCGTCTACGAAAAATAAATAAAATTGGCTGTAAAACAAAAAAATGCGTCTAAATAACAACAAATGGCGCAACTTCGCTGTTCTAAAAATAGATATACCTTTCTCTTCTCTACCATCCCCTTTCCAAATAAGGTTACCCAATTCTTATATACTCCATATGCAATTGTATAGGCAGTATTTGCCTGAGTGCTACTTCTCTATAAAAAGAAAACTCATACAATCAGAGCTTTAAGTCAAAAATGACAGTGTCGATGTAGCAAGTTTTTAAAATTGCTCGGGCTAAACGGATATGTGGAGAAATTGATCTCATTGATTTCTATGTCACTCCATGCAACAGAGCGTCGAATTGGCCAAATTGGCAAAACTATAATTCAAAATTGTGTAGCTCTCGAAGAGTTTACTGATTCAAGATATTCCATAATAAACCGTTTTTGCATCTTCAGAAGTGAATGAGAAGGAAAAAGTGTTAGACTTAGTACCTCTTATCAAAACATCTTGCGTAATCGATGTCAAAATGCTTTGTGAAGTGATAAACAGATAAACTTGTAAGCGTTACTAACGGACTGGCAAAAATGATAGAGAAATCAAGGTCTTATTTAACTTTTTAACAAAGATCCTAATATTTCAAATTTATTATCATTTTACTGTATAATTAACCGCGAGAACCACGAAGTACTTGGAATCTGTAAAAGCTTACAGTTTTAAACCATTCCAGTCGCAATGCAAGATTTGCCTTTCAATATTCCTTCCTGATATTATAGCATTTTCTAAACATTAATCAGTTTTGAATTTACATTTGATTCAGACCGATCATTTAATTCCTTTTCTTGATAATAATCTGTAATTATTATAAACTTTCCTTCAAAAGACTGTGTTTTTAATCGGTAACATCCTTTTTGGGTATAAGTCACAATGTTCTTATCCAACTCTTTACTACTGTGACTCTTAAAAAAATTGGCATTGTAAAATAGCTCTTAATGATCTCATGCGTGCCCTTAACTGCAATATTATTTAATTTTTTAACACAATATGTATTCCTCAATCACTCGAAGATTTTATCCCAATAGACCAACCCAAAAACAAAATTCCATAAAAATTTAACTTCAAATAATTCAAATTTGAAAGGTTTACATTTTAAGCACTTTTTTTGTCAAATCTTCCAAAATATTAATTTTGTCTTTCACTCCCTCACCACAAATAATAAAAACAATACCAATAATTTTTGTTGCTATTATTTTACAAAACAAAAACATATATTTAATTGTAATAAAATACTCTTTATTTTTGTCTTTGTCTACCACTGTCTCCCCATAAATATACTCTTTTATTCTCACCACTCACCAAAAATAATAAAAACAAAAGAAAACATGTTTGCATACAATTTCTTTTGTTTGATTCTTAATCGTGAATTTCATATGCAAGTAACAAATTAAAGACCGTTTTAATTTGGAGTTGATGTAAAACTAAAACTTTATTCATTCGCAAAATTTAATTTACTACAATAATTGTATTCAAGCCAATTCAGCATAAAAAACTTCTCATGAGTTTTTGTTTATTTCTTGCTTAATGATTTCTCACAAGACTCTTGTTTATTTTCCTTTATTATAAACAAGAATCTTGTTATTATTATTTTTTCCATAAATACTTAATGGACAAAGTGCTGAAGTGGTTTCTTATGGTATATTGAGGGAATTGTGTATGTCACTCCTCCCCTCTCTAGAAGAAACAATGTCCTCATTGTTCCTTTGCTTATTTTTAATAAATATTTTACAATTTTGATTTTTAACAAACAAAGCAATAATCAGCAAAAATATAATTACAATTGAAATCAGAAAACCAATTGAATAATTTCCATTTTTCATATTAACATGCTCAATATGTTTTTTTAAATTTGGCAAAGATAAATTCAGCTTTACAATATTTTCAATATTCTTAATGCTAGGTAATATAAATGGTTTCTCAATAATTTCTCTTACTTCCACTTCGAAATCCACAATCTTAATTCTACAGTTGTATAAATTTATTATATTATTTCCTTTAATTGTTACATTAAGTTCATTACAATTTTGTTTTATTTGCGTTTGCTCAAAATTTTTAGTTACAATGATATTTGGTTGAACAAATTCCACAATAGAATCAATATTTCTTCTGAATTGACATTCAGTTTTATTATTATTTAAGAGATTTCTAATGCAGTCATTTTTACAATATTCAATTTTATTATTTTTAATTTCAAATATTAGGTTGTTTTTCCTAATATAGTCAGTATCATCCAATACCAATTCTTCTTTATTTTTATCTGGCATTGGTATAATTTTAATTTTTTTAAACGAATCGAATGCTGTAGGTATTGAGAGTACAAAGAAAATAATTTCATCGTCCAGCCAAACAGTTGCTCTTGTATGTTTAAATTCTATGTCGGTAAGATTATTAATGGTGGGTAAATCCACTATTTTTGGATTTATAATACCCATTTGTGCTAGTTGCATAGCCAGTTGAATATCCTGAATATGTTCCAAATATAGCTTAACATTGTCAAGAAAAAGGTCTGAAAGTATTTTTTCTGTCAATTTGTTTTGAAGTTTGAAAGTTTCGGTTTCAAGTTTTGATATCAATTTTGTTTCGTTGTTAATAAGATCAATGATCTCGTTGAATTCATTAGTAGAAATCGTATTTTTCTTAAAATCCTCTATTGCAAGTTGTATTTCGGCTCTGTCCTGGTTGTCCATAGTACCAAATAAGAATTTTAGTCCGTTCCCTACAAAATTGGCAAGACCTCTTTTGTGTCTGCTCAAAAACATTTTCCTTTCTTTATTTGCCAATGAAAGGTAATTCCTGATCATATCAGTTTGATAATATTTGTGTTTGTTGTATTTTTCAAGAATGGTGTCATAAGTCGAGTCCAGGTAAGTTTTGTTAATAGTCAGTACATGATACTTAAAATTAGTAGGTTGATTGTCGATCCCCTGCTCCACTATGGTATAACCCATATCATTGTTTATTTGATTAATCTCCATAACCTGGGTGCTGACTGTTGTGGTCAAGATAACCATTGTAGAGATGATGATCCAAAACTTCTTAATGCCTCTAAACTGCTTTTGTGTTCTAGTAATTTTTAATTCTGAAATTATAGATAATTCTATTCTAATTTGCTATTGAGAGTTAATTACAGGTTAGACAAAAACCTCCACTATAATTCAACTAATTCTTCTTTCTTTTGAACTGACTTTTATACTTCCTGACATTTCTATCTCTGAACCTAACTATAAAGTGCTCGCCATCTTCCTCCGTTCTTAACACTTCTGCCTTCCTAAAAGGGTTATCTATCTTATTTGCTCTCTTTCTCTTGACTTCTGCATTGACAAAATTTGTATCTATGGGTTTCTCTTTTCTAAATTTATTTATATTATTTATCCTTTTCTCTTTTATCATTTGCGTGTTGTTTTTAGGCATTATTTTGTTGAAGAAAATATTATAAGGCGTTTCCCCAGTAGTGGAGTGAACTATATTGTGATTGTAAGTAAAAAGCGTTTGTTCTATTTTCAAGTAGTCCAATTCTTTGTCTCCTGACGTGTTTATTATTCTTAACTTCTCATTTAGTGTTTTGTGTAATCTTTCTATGTCTCCTATTCCAGTTTTGCCTGTAGTGACTTCCAATCCAATCCTCAATTCTTCACACCATTTCTTAATGTTAATGTTATTCATTCCCTGATCCTGATCTATCTTCAAGACCTTGGGAGGACCCATGGTATTAAACACTTTCAAAAGAGCTCTTTTAGCTTCGATCCAGTTCAATGATTTCACTGGCTCAGCTATTGAAAATTTTGAGTAAAGATCTATGCAAGTCAGATAATAGTCCCTATCCCATTGCCAAAAGTCCACCACATATTTTTCTCTTGTTTCGTATACCGGAGGTGTAATTTTAAATGGTAATTTATGATCTATATGATCCACTTTACAACGATTACAGAGTTCGCACTCGTTTACTATACGAGATATTTCCTTGATGTAATTTGGGAAATAATATTTGGATTTAAATATTTTTACTATTTTTTCAATACCTTGATGCAGTCCATTTAAGTGGATTTCCAAGACCTTTGTTTTAAAATCGGGATAGTTATTCAAGTTTTCCAAAAGTCTGGTTGATCTTAAGACCTTGTTTCTCTTGTTTAGAATAATTCGAGAATAAATTTCTTGGAATTCGATAAAATCATTGTTATTTGGCATATAAAGAGTTATATTTTTATTTAGTAAATAAGTTTTGATTATGTCCTTCATTGATTCGGTATCTAGGTTTTCGTAAATAATTGTGGTTAAATTGTTAGAAAATATCTTTTTCGTAAATATTTTATTTTGATTTCCTCTGATGAGTTTAATTTGATTTTTAAATATATTTAAGGGTTTTTCCGTTATTGGTATATATGAGGAATTATCATCATCAGCCGAATGAATTGTTGCGGCTACAGAAGAAATTTCCTCAGCTTCATTTATTTCGTCATTGTGGTCACTACTCCCTTCTATCTCTTCATTGAAGTTACAGTTTTCTTTCCTTGCACGAGAGAGTGCATCCGCTACGTGGTTTTCCTTTCCAGGGATGTGTTTTATCTCAAAATCAAATTCATTTAACTTGATTTTCCATCTCTGTAGTTTTTGGTTTGGCTCTTTAAGATTCTGTAACCATTGTAATGGTTTATGATCGCTATTGATCAAAAATCTTCTACCAAATAAGTAAGGGCGAAAATATTTTGTTGCCCATACAATAGCCAGTAATTCTTTTTCGGTAGCAGAATAATTTAATTCGTGCTCATTTAGAGTCCGGCTTGCAAAACAGATTGGGTGACCATTCTGACTAAGGACGGCACCAAGTGCGATGTTAGAAGCATCTGTTGTTAATGTAAACTGCTTCTTATAATCTGGGAAAGCTAAAATTGGTTCGCTAGTAATTAAGAGTTTAATAGTGTCCACTGCTTTAGTATAGTTTTTGTCTCCTGGATTAATCTTATTGCCCTTTTTAAGACATTGAGTTAAGGGTTTTGTTATCTTAGAAAAGTTTTGAATAAATTTCCTATAAAATCCGGCCAATCCCAGAAATTGTTTAATCTCTTTTTCAGTTTTAGGAATTGGGTATTCTAGGATGGCTCTTACCTTGTCGGGGTTGGGTTTTATACCGTCAGGTGTAATAATATGACCCAAAAAGGTTGTTTCTCTCTTTAAAAATTCGCTTTTGTTAAGTTGTACTTTTAGGTTGGCTTCTGAGAGCCTTTTAAACACTTTTTCTATTGAGCTGATGTGCTCCTGGAGAGAAGTACTGAAGATAATAATGTCGTCCAAGTATACCAAGCATTCTTTTCCTATCAGATCTCCCAAGATTGTATTCATCAATCGCTGGAAGGTTGCGGGCGCGTTTTTAAGCCCGAATGGCATTCTCAAAAATTCGTAATGCCCGTTTTGAGTAGAAAATGCTGTTTTTCTTCTATCAGAGGGTTCCATTTCGATTTGATGAAACCCTTTAGTGAGGTCGAGTGTAGTAAAATACAAACACCTACCCAATTTATCCAAAATATCATCCATAATTGGAATTGGGTATTTATCGCTAATGGTTATATCGTTTAGTTTTCGGTAATCCATAACGATACGCCAGCCTTGATTGCCAGACGCATCTAGCTTTTTAGGTACGACCCAAATTGGTGCTGAGTATGGCGACTGACTATGGCATATAATATTTTGATCCAACATTTCTTGGATTTGTTTATTAACCTCCTCTTTATGAACTTGGGGGTAACGATAAGTTTTACAATATATTGGATCTTCGTGGACAGTATTAATTTTATGTTTTACAACATTAGTGAAGGTTAACTTATCTCCTTCTCTATAGAAAACGCCATCATATCTTTTTAGTAATCTTTCCAAACTCGCAAATTCCTCCTTACTGAGGTGATCCAGTTTAAATACCGAATCTTTACAATTACTATTAATACAATTTAAATATTTTTGACTATTAGTCTGCAAAACATTATTTTCTTCGCTTTTAATTCGTTGACATCTTATCTGGTCGAATTTAGAATTGATATCTCTTATGGTTGGAAAACTTTTAATATCTTCCTTTTCCCTTTGATTTTCATTCAAAAAGAAATATTTTATATCGTTTAGAATTACGAATCCCATGGGGATATTTATCAAAGCGTTTAATGTTTTTAAGCTGTCAAATCCCAAGAGGCCTTCATAATTATTAGTAAATTCGAAAACAAAAAATGTTAGTTTACTTTTTTTTAAGGGGCTAAAAATTTGTTGTGTTTCATCAAGAATTACATTTCCGGTGGCTGTTTTGACGCAAATTGGGTTAACTTTTATCAGATGAGTTTTTAATATGTTTGGTTTTATTAGGCTGATTGATGATCCCGTATCAATCAGAAATCTATAATTATTTTCATCAATTCTCATCATGATGGAGGGAAGTGATTGGAGGCAATAGAGTGAAAATTTTCTACCTCCATCGGAACTGGCACCCCAAATTTTCTTAATCTAGATTGATTGGAATCTTCCTCTCTTCTACGTTTAGGATTTGGAGTATTATTTCTATAATTGCTATCGGTATTACGGAAATTATTTTGACAACCATTGTTACGATCTTGAAATCCATTTTGATAATTTTGGCAAGGGTTTTGGGAATTATTTCTGGGATGTAATTGAAAATTGTTTTGGGGATTTTGAAAATATGGTTGATAGTTATTTTGAGGGTTTTGAAAAGGAATTGGATATCTGCTGTTGGGGGTTACTAGATTTCGAAATTCATTATTCACGATCTGTGGTCGCACATTATTCTGAAAAAAATTCCTATTCTTCTTAGGTTTAAAGTAATTATCACTATCAATTTCATTATTCTCTCTAAGAATCTTAACACCTGATTTAAAATCGGTCACTAAATTCGCATTGAGCAAAGCTGTGAGGTGAACCGGCAATTCCCTTTTTAAAACATTCAAACTACAATAATTGGCTTCGTTTCTGAAAAATAATTTTCTTTCTTCCGTCTCACTACATAATTCGATCGCGTCGTTAATCCTACAAACTGTTTTATTTATTTCGTCACATAACAATTTACAACCGCTCTTAAATTTAATATTATTAATACTTAAAATTAATTGAGATATTGGTTGATGCTCACCAAATTCATCGATCAGTGCTGCTTTCAAGGCTGTCCAATCCGTCGGCCTCTCTCTTCTTACCACATTCAAGGCCTGGTCGTGCAATGTTCGCAAAATAGAGTTGAAAAAAAGGACTCGATCGTCATGCGGCACCAACGTGATGTTAGGAATGACGCTTTCAACACTTTTTATGTAAGTGGCCAGTTCATCTTTATGGCCACCAAAAGGATGAACCATCCTTAGGTTTTGCATGATAAAATTTCTTTGCTCCATATTGCTGTTGTTATTATTAGGGATGTTGTTCTCGTTCATATTGCAGCTAATGATTAAATTTTCAAAATGATTAATGATATCGTCCATCAACAATATTTAATGTTTCTTTTTTTTTTTTTTTAATTTATTTTTGTAAATTATTTTGTCACTGAAGTTTGTTTTATTTGTCTTTTCAAAAGGAATTAGTTTTTATTTTACTTCTTCAATTTAATTGCTTTTTATTTATACAGTTCTTCTTTCCATTAAAAATATTAGTTTGGTTTTCCACTTTTTTTGTTGTTGTTTTTTTTTTTAAACTTAAAGTGTATAAGTTCGTTTGCGAATCTTTTGCGTGGATCCTTTTTTCTTAAGGTTCCAAAATAAGTTCGCTGTGCGGATCCTTTTATAAAAAGGATAACTAGGCAAGTACCGACTGCGCCAGTAACAAATTAAAGACCGTTTTAATTTGGAGTTGATGTAAAACTAAAACTTTATTCATTCGCAAAATTTAATTTACTACAATAATTGTATTCAAGCCAATTCAGCATAAAAAACTTCTCATGAGTTTTTGTTTATTTCTTGCTTAATGATTTCTCACAAGACTCTTGTTTATTTTCCTTTATTATAAACAAGAATCTTGTTATTATTATTTTTTCCATAAATACTTAATGGACAAAGTGCTGAAGTGGTTTCTTATGGTATATTGAGGGAATTGTGTATGTCACTTGCATGTGAGTTTTCTTTATTGTGTTAGTAAGATTTTTAAATACCAAACCGATTTTTTAAAACTGAACCGATTTAAATAAAATATAGATTCGTCTGATCTACGGAAAAATACCTTTCAAATGGTATAAAATTTTCCAGAAATGAGTGTATAATTAAAGGGTAAAAGGGGATAATACATGGGTGCTTGGGTATTAATATTATGGATTCTTCAAATCGGTTGGGAAATGACAATTATATAGCGTTTTAAGTGATTTATGAGTCTGAGGTAAAGATTCTTTGTTATAAAAAAAATATATTTTTTGACCAATGAAAATTGTTTCTGAGCCACTGTGTGTCGTGTATCCTTTTAAATAAGACAAATTGAATTAACCGCCATTCGCTTTAAAATCCGTTTGCGTCAAATTTTAAACACAAGAAATAACGATGCTTAACATCTTCACGACTTGAACGCTAAAAAGGTGGGAATGAATGACCTAAATTTTTAAATAATGAGAAAAGTTTTTCCAGACATTAGGGAAATGTCTAAGAATTACAGGAGTCATTAAAATCAACAAACTACAGGTTAGGAAATGTTTACTGGAAGAGTTATTGCATGAATGTAGAAGGAAATTAGATTTATCTAAAGCTTTTTAGAAGTTCATTTACTTTGGGTTTAAGACTTTTTTGGAATTTAAGATTTATTTATTTTTTTAACTTAAAGAATTTTAATAGAAGTTCTTTTTTCGTCTTAAGAAAGATGTCATTTGATTCAAGATTAAACTCATTTATTAAAATCATGTCTTTTTTGAAAATTTCTATAGACATTGTGACAAGTCATATCATGACAATAGCAAAAGTTAATGGACCCAAATTGAAATCACTTAAATGAAGAAAAAACGAAAAAGGAGAAATGACCCCTAAATATTAAATTTCCGAAAATAGAAAAGACATTTTTTGTATTCTTTTAAGTAATTTGAGGAGAATAAAAGAAAAACAACTATTTAAGAAAATGAAACTAAATTAAGGACGTGATATGGGTGACCAAAGAATAACAAAAAATTTACCCAGTCATTGAAGTCAAATGAAGATATCATTTGAAAAATTTATATTCTTTACAAATCATTTAAGGCTAGAATTTTTCTTTTTTACTTTCACATAAACACTTTATCCTTAAACTTCGAATCCTGCCATTATCTATAACTTAATTCTTAGTTAGTCATTACTCAAACTGTTACTGACTATTGCTGTCTGTTGTCTGGTTGATAAGAGTGAAGAAGTTTTGGTCAAAAATTATGATTTGAAATATTTAGCAAATTTCCTAATGTACAGCATCAAATATTTTACAAAAAAGAATATAAGATACAGTCGCTCAAATAACTGTCCCAATGATGTAACAACAAAGCTGTTAGCTCAATTTCACTCATATTTGGTATTATTGTATATTGGACTCATATTGACAATTATAACTAAAAAACATCACAATGATACTTACCGTTAATAAAAAAAATATAAAACAAAAGCAAATTTTTATTGGGACGGTTTTTTGACTTTATTTGCACACTTAATGTAATTTTTATACCCTAAAGGGTATTATAAGTTACAGAAATATTTGTCTGAGATCCACCTTTTAGTATACCAATAGGCTTAGAATCACTTTCTAAATCGATTTAGCGATATCAGTCCGTCCGTTCGTCAGTCCGTCTGGACGGCTTAACCCTTGTGTAAACCATGTAATCAAGCTACAGGTCGCAATTCTAGAGATAATTTGATGAAATTCAGCACAGTGGGGCTATGGCTATTGAAATTCGTCAAAATCGGTCCATTATTTATGGTACCTCCCATAGGCACCACTTCCCGGAATTGAAATTTTGGTCACAGATATCAATATTTTTTCATGAAATTTTGAAACAAATACTGCTTATGTAAACCAAAATCACTCCACCAAATTCCGTTGAAATCGGTCCACATTTGACCATAGCTCTCATACAAATTCTTCTGTCAAAAGGCATTAAATGAGACAAAAATCTCCAAAACGCTCGTAAACTGAAGATAATGAGAATTTTGAGTTTATTTTTTGCGCACGTGATTTCTGTAAAAACTGTAATCAATTTGCCAAATTTAGGTTCACATTTGACCCTAGCACTCATATAAGTCTAAATGGCGGAAACATCTTAAATATACAAGTTTTGAGAAAATGATCAATGATGGCAAAATTTAGCAATTATTTGTCTTTTTACAGGAAAAAGAACATCTTTGACTTAATTGTTAAAGGGTATCGTATGGTCGGGCTTTACCGACTATAGCACTTTCTTACTCGTTTAGTAGAAAATGTTTCAATGAAAAGTTGTTCAATATAAAATTTTTCAATAGCAAACTTTTCAATTTTAATAAAACATTTTTTAAAAGAAAAGTTTTCAATAAAAATTTTTTGTTAGAAATTTTTTTGATGAAATATTTTTGACAGAAAAATAATGTAATAGAAAATTTTTCAAAATTTTTCGATAGGAAATTTTTTGGTACATTCGATATCGATAAAAAATATTCTGCCGAAAATCTTTTTAAACTATAGAAAAATGTTTATTAAAATTTTTAAAAAAATTTAAAAAAAATTTTTGTTCAATAAAAAATTTGTCGCTGGAGATTTTTTGAATAAAAATTACTTCGATAGAAATTTTTCAATAAAAAATTTTTCAAAAAAAAAAATTATTCGCACTTGATCCCTGTCTATTATTTTAATGTAAGAGACAATTTATTGATAAAAGTCAATTCCTCGACGCGTTTCGATAGACTTTTCGTTTAAAAATTTTCAACATAAAATCTTTTGAAAAAAAATTTAAATCAAAAAGTATTTCAAAAAAATTTTAGCAGATAATTTTTGATAGAAAATTATTTGAACAAAAATTTTTTCGACAGAAGGAACTAAAATTTTTTCAATGAAAATTAATTGAACTTTTCCAATATAATTTTTTTCGGTTTGAAATTTTCAACTGAAAATCTATTGAGAAAATTTTTTATATATAAATTTTTTTTATGAAAAAATATTAAAAAAAAGAAAATTTCAAGAGATATTTTTTTTGAATAGAAAGCTATTTCAATGAAAATTCGACATAAAAAATTTTTTTTTAATAAAAGTTAATTGAACAAAATTTTTTCATTACAAAATTTTTACAAAAAAAAATTGTCAATGGAGAATTTTCAAATTCCAATTCATTGAACATAAATACAAAAATTTAAGGCAATTTTATCAAAATTAGCAATTATTCAAGTAATTTTCTAAAAAGGCTTATCTCGCCAAATTACGTATCGTTGCATCTACAAATAATAGAAAACTTTCGAATCTTGAAGCTTTCGGTTTAATGTATTATGATTTCTTATATAAAATTTTTGTCTACAAAATATTTTGAATAGAAATCTTTCCTATAGAAAACTTTCAATACTAAAAGATTTCCTATAGGTAGTATTTCACTTTCCTATTGGTAACTTTTAATATCTTTATATTAAAAACATTCCACATCAAAAGCTTTCCACGTCGAAAGTATTCTAACAAAAGAAATATTCCTACACAAAACTTTCGAAAGATTCGAAGATTTCTTATATAAAACTTTTGTCGCCAAAATAGTTTGAATAGAAAACTCTTTATATCAACCGACTTCCTAAAGATTAATTTTAATATTCAAAGCTTTCTACTAAAAACATTCTATAACAAAAACTTTCCAATATGAAATTGCCAATATTAAAGGATTTCCTGTATAAAACTTTCCATGTCGAAGGGTTTCCAATAATAAACTTTCGCTATCGAAAGCTTTCCTATAGAAAACTTTCGCTATTGAAAGCTTTCCTATAGAAAACTTTCGCTATCGAAAGCTTTCCTATAGAAAACTTTCGCTATCGAAAGCTTTCCTATAGAAAACTTTCGCTATCGAAAGCTTTCCTATAGAAAACTTTCGCTATCGAAAGCTTCCCTATAGAAAACTTTCGCTATCGAAAGCTTTCCTATAGAAAACTTTCGCTATCGAAAGCTTTCCTATAAAAAACTTTCGCTATTGAAAGCTTTCCTATAGAAAACTTTCGCTATCGAAAGCTTTCCTATAGAAAACTTTCGCTATCGAAAGCTTTCCTATAGAAAACTTTCGCTATCGACAGCTTTCCTATAGAAAACTTTCGCTATCGACGGCTTTCCTATAGAAAACTTTCGCTATCGACGGCTTTCCTATAGAAAACTTTCGCTATCGAAAACTTTCCTATAGAAAACTTTCGCTATCGAAAACTTTCCTATAGAAAACTTTCGCTATCGAAAGCTTTCCTATAGAAAACTTTCGCTATCGAAAGCTTTCCTATAGAAAACTTTCGCTATCGAAAGCTTTCCTATAGAAAACTTTCGCTATCGAAAGTTTGCCTATAGAAAACTTTCGCTATCGAAAGCTTTCCTATAGAAACTTTCGCTATCGAAAGCTTTCCTATAGAAAACTTTCGCTATCGAAAGCTTTCCTATAGAAAACTTTCGCTATCGAAAGCTTTCCTATAGAAAACTTTCGCTATCGAAAGCTTTCCCATAGAAAACTTTCGCTATCGAAAGCTTTCCTATAGAAAGCTTTCGCTATCGAAAGCTTTCCTATAGAGAACATTCGCTATCGAAAGCTTTCCTATAGAAAACTTTCGCTATCGAAAGCTTTCCTATAGAAAACTTTCGCTATCGAAAGCTTTCCTATAGAAAACTTTCGCTATCGAAAGCTTTCCTATGAAAAACTTTCGCTATCGAAAGCTTTCTTATAGAAAACATACGCTTTAATTAATACAATTTATTTTAATCGCTACTGAAAAAGCCTTAAGTTACATTTGAGCTCTAAAATGAGACTACAAAAAGACCTATCTCAATATATTTAGATTTTTAGATATATTAAAAATAAAAAAAGTTTTGAAAACCAAGTTCGTTCTGCATTAAAAAAAGAACTTAAAAATATTTTAACTACAGTTTAAAACCTGTTTTTACCTACTACTGTAAAGTTTCAAATATGCTAGTTAGGGCCTTTCTACATGAGGCAAACGACATTTCGATTTTAAATGTTTTACAAATTCTGTATATAAGGTATCCTAAAATCATAGAAATTTCATATTGTAGCAAAGTGCTATGAATAGTGCTTTAGTTTAAAATCAAAGTATTCTTAACAATTATTTATTTTGGTGTAGGAAATAATTAAATGTAGATAGAATTTACAAAATCTTTGTCATGAATTCAGATTCATATTCTCTTACATATTAAAAACTCAATATTATGGAAGAATGGCTGTCTGTCTGTCTGTCAAATCACATTGAAATTTTCCTGGCAAAAATAAACAGACACATCGTTCATGGTACGAATGAATAAGAAAAGAAGAAGTATCCCACCCAATATTAAATTTTTGAATTTGTATGAAGAAAATTTTTCATATTTTATTAAAGTTTTCTTTAGGAAGTTTATGATAAACATAAAAAATATTAATGGATATTTGGAAAGTTTTCTAAATTCTTGTAAGGTATCATTCCCCTTCGTTGGTAGGTTACAAGAAATATTCAAAATTTATTGTTCTTTATGTGAGAGGAATTCTTATAACTTTATTGGCAAAATCCAAAAAAAAAATATACTTGTAAAGCACCGAGAAAAGCTTTCTTCAGTGTCATTCAAACTTTATATTGCCAAAGTCAGAAGACAAGTTACTTATGTTATTCAGGAAGAAAGAAAATCATCATCAGATGTCAATAGCCTTAAGAATGAATACTATAAATAGTACCCAAAATCCTGACTCTGTCCCCCAACAAACAAATCAACATTAATGAAACCTTTTAAAGGATTTACATTTTCATTAAAAATTATTGAATAAATCTTTTAATTAGAGTCATTTTTAATGAAAATTATTTTTAGCAAAAATCTAAAAAAAAAACTTTATATGAAAACCTAATGGAATAATTTATAAATTTATAATGAGTACAAAAAAAATTTATAGTTTGAGTAGAAATTTAAGTAAAACCGGAAATGATTTAAACGTTATTAATGAATTAATTATTACTAAGCTCAACAAAAAAATAGGCTAGTTTCTATTTATATATAAAATGTAAAAATAATAAAAAAAAACTATTTTCTTAAAAAAAAAATTTGCATAAATGATGTAAAATCAAAAAACGGAGTTTGTTTAAAAAAATTCAATTTACCCCTATGTGGTTTTGTATCATATTAAAAAACTTTTCCTTTTCATATGCAAATATTTGCGTAAATATGCGCAAATTACTTTTATAGTGTTTATTAGCATGCACTCGCATGTTGCATTTCCAATTTCTAGTCGTAAGTATTTACTGCCATTTGTTGTAAAAACTTAGAGGAAGTGGAAGTAAATAAAAGGAACTGGAAGTAACTCATGTCTCTTAGCTAACCTATAAACTGACTTAATGTTTATGTATGAGTATTAGACGTTTAGATTAACTGTATAAAATTTACTAGTGCGTGTATATAAATATTTATTTACTTCAGATTTCAACAGTTTGTAGATGTTTTTATTTCCCAGCAATAATTCCCAATACACTTTCATTTATTCGAATTTAGGAAACATTTTATGATTTCCGCCAAATGAAATGTACAATTTCCGTTCTATTATTATTTCATTATGGGTTTTTTTACTTACGTATGAAAAGATTAGGATTAATTGAGAATTGAAACGTAACATCAATATGTTTGTAGACTACAATATAGACTAAACCATAGGCAACTAGTAAATACATATACTAAGACATAGACTAAGACATAGACTAAGACATAGACTAAGACATAGACTAAGACATAGACTAAGATATAGACTAAGACATAGACTAAGACATAGACTAAGACATAGACTAAGACATAGACTAAGACATAGACTAAGACATAGACTAAGACATAGACTAAGACATAGACTAAGACATAGACTAAGACATAGACTAAAACATAGACTAAGACATAGACTAAGACATAGACTAAGACATAGACTAAGACATAGACTAAGACATAGACTAAGACATAGACTAAGACATAGACTAAGACATAGACTAAGACATAGACTAAGACATAGACTAAGACATAGACTAAGACATAGACTAAGACATAGACTAAGACATAGACTAAGACATAGACTAAGACATAGACTAAGACATAGACTAAGACATAAACTAAGACATAGACTAAGACATAGACTAAGACATAGACTAAGACATAGACTAAGACATAGACTAAGACATAGACTAAGACATAAACTAAGACATAGACTAAGACATAGACTAAGACATAGACTAAGACATAGACTAAGACATAGACTAAGACATAGACTAAGACATAGACTAAGACATAGACTAAGACATAGACTAGGACATAGACTAAGACATAGACTAAGACATAGACTAAGACATAAACTAAGACATAGACTAAGACATAGACTAAGACATAGACTAAGACATAGACTAAGACATAGACTAAGACATAGACTAAGACATAGACTAAGACATAGACTAAGACATAGACTAAGACATAGACTAAGACATAGACTAAGACATAGACTAAGACATAGACTAAGACATAGACTAAGACATAGACTAAGACATAGACTAAGACATAGACTAAGACATAGACTAAGACATAGACTAAGACATAGACTAAGACATAGACTAAGACATAGACTAAGACATAGACTAAGACATAGACTAAGACATAGACTAAGACATAGACTAAAACATAGACTAAGACATAGACTAAGACATAGACTAAGACATAGACTAAGACATAGACTAAGACATAGACTAAGACATAGACAAAGACATAGACTAAGACATAGACTAAGACATAGACTAAGACATAGACTAAGACATAGACTAAGACATAGACTAAGACATAGACTAAGACATAGACTAAGACATAGACTAAGACATAGACTAAGACATAGACTAAGACATAGACTAAGACATAGACTAAGACATAGACTAAGACATAGACTAAGACATAGACTAAGACATAGACTAAGACATAGACTAAGACATAGGCTAAGACATAGACTAAGACATAGACTAAGACATAGACTAAGACATAGACTAAGACATAGACTAAGACATAGACTAAGACATAGGCTAAGACATAGGCTAAGACATAGACTAAGACATAGACTAAGACATAGACTAAGACATAGACTATGACATTGACTAAGACATAGAATAAGACATAGACTAAGACATAGACTAAGACATAGACTAAGACATAGACTAAGACATAGACTAAGACATAGACTAAGACATAGACTAAGACATAGACTAAGACATAGACTAAGACATAGACTAAGACATAGACTAAGACATAGACTAAGACATAGACTAAGACATAAACTAAGACATAGACTAAGACATAGACTAAGACATAGACTAAGACATAGACTAAGACATAGACTAAGACATAGACTAAGACATAGACTAAGACATAGACTAAGACATAGACTAAGACATGGACTAAGACATAGACTAAGACATAGACTAAGACATAGACTAAGACATAGACTAAGACATAGACTAAGACATAGACTAAGACATAGACTAAGACATAGACTAAGACATAGACTAAGACATAGACTAAGACATAGACTAATACATAGACTAAGACATAGACTAAGACATAGACTAAGACATAGACTAAGACATAGACTAAGACATAGACTAAGACATAGACTAAGACATAGACTAAGACATAGACTAAGACATAGACTAAGACATAGACTAAGACATAGACTAAGACATAGACTAAGACATAGACTAAGACATAGACTAAGACATAGACTAAGACATAGACTAAGACATAGACTAAGACATAGACTAAGACATAGACTAAGACATAGACTAAGACATAGACTAAGACATAGACTAAGACATAGACTAAGACATAGACTAAGACATAGACTAAGACATAGACTAAGACATAGACTAAGACATAGACTAAGACACAGACTAAGACATAGACTAAGACATAGACTAAGACATAGACTAAGACATAGACTAAGACATAGACTAAGAAATAGACTAAGACATAGACTAAGACATAGACTAAGACATAGACTAAGACATAGACTAAGACATAGACTAAGACATAGACTAAGACATAGACTAAGACATAGACTAAGACATAGACTAAGACATAGACTAAGACAAAGACTAAGACATAGACTAAGACATAGACTAAGACATAGACTAAGACATAGACTAAGACATAGACTAAGACATAGACTAAGACATAGACTAAGACATAGACTAAGACATAGACTAAGACATAGACTAAGACATAGACTAAGACATAGACTAAGACATAGACTAAGACATAGACTAAGACATAGACTAAGACATAGACTAAGACATAGACTAAGACATAGACTAAGACATAGACTAAGACATAGACTAAGACATAGACTAAGACATAGACTAAGACATAGACTAAGACATAGACTAAGACATAGACTAAGACATAGACTAAGACATAGACTAAAACATAGACTAAGACATAGACTAAGACATAAACTAAGACATAGGCTAAGACATAGACTAAGACATAGACTAAGACTTAGAAATAGACTAAGAAATAGACTAAGACATAGACTAAGACATAGACTAAGATATAGACTAAGACATAGACTAAGACATAGACTAAGACATAGACTAAGACATAGACTAAGACATAGACTAAGACATAGACTAAGACATAGACTAAGACATAGACTAAGACATAGACTAAGACATAGACTAAGACATAGACTAAGACATAGTCTAAGACATAGACTAAGACATAGACTAAGACATAGACTAAGACATTAGACTAAGACATAGACTAAGACATAGACTAAGACATAGACTAAGACATAGACTAAGACATAGACTAAGACATAGACTAAGACATAGACTAAGACATAGACTAAGACATAGACTAAGACAAAGACTAAGACATAGACTAAGACATAGACTAAGACATAGACTAAGACATAGAATAAGACATAAACTAAGACATAGACTAAGACATAGACTAAGACATAGACTAAGACATAGACTAAGACATAGACTAAGACATAGACTAAGACATAGACTAAGACATAGACTAAGACATAGACTAAGACATAGACTAAGACATAGACTAAGACATAGACTAAGACATAGACTAAGACATAGACTAAGACATAGACTAAGACATAGACTAAGACATAGACTAAGACATAGACTAAGACATAGACTAAGACATAGACTAAGACATAGACTAAGACATAGACTAAGACATAGACTAAGACATAGACTAAGACATAGACTAAGACATAGACTAAGACATAGACTAAGACATAGACTAAGACATAGACTAAGACATACTCTAAGACATAGACTAAGACATAGACTAAGACATAGACTAAGACATAAACTAAGACATAGACTAAGACATAGACTAAGACATAGACTAAGACATAAACTAAGACATAGACTAAGATATAGACTAAGACATAGACTAAGACATAGACATAAACTATGACATAGACTAAGACATAGACTAAGATATAGACTAAGACATAGACTAAGACATAGACTGAGAAATAGACTAAGAAATAGACTAAGACATAGTTAAGCCTTCCACCCGAAATTGCCCATAAAGTCTTAGAAATTGGGAAAGTAAGGATAGGTTGAGTTATATACCGTCTTAGAAAAACAGTGGTATTAAGACAGTGTTACAGGTGCCTAGAATATGGGCATACAGCCACGTCTTGCTAGATAGATCAAACCCGTGCAAAAGGTGTGGTAGAAGTGGGCACATAGCGAGTTATTTTTTTCGCGTGTACTCTTTGAATACCAGACCCTCTACTTGCGTAGCATACGCCTTGGAACTCTTGGCTTCTATCCTCTTCTTGGCCTCACTAGACATTTTTCTCCAATGTTAAACTACCACCTGCCCAGTCTTGGAGCTCCTGGACAACCTGATTATCCTCAGGATTACTGAAAGAAAAATAAATTCTTTTGTTCACTTGATTCGTCTCTATTAGGATATATATAAACCTAGGTTGGCCACTATTTACGTGTCAAGGGAATAACAATAATTTACATTAAACAAGAAAACTTTTTCTTCACTCACTCTTAAAAAAAACATAAAACAACAATACATACTTAACTAACAATAACAATATATACAGCATATACAATTCTCAGAGCAGATTCTTATTTTAAGACTGAGCACTCTCATGTAAACTCTTCATTTGGCCAACCTTGATGTAAACCAGGGGGCGATAAATCTTAGTTATAGAAAAGACTTGTTTATAAAACCGAAAAATTGCTAAATTTTGTAACCCCACAAAACTAAGCCAAGAACATGTGACATTTTGGTATGACTTTAAAAAATAAACATAGACTTATATGTAGTAAATCCCATGGCTTTCCCAGGTTTCAAAACTCTGTTACTCAGTGTTTACATTGCGGCAGACATATAAGTATTTATTTTGTTAGAAACATTTTATCCTAAAGATTTGTTAAATTATTGCTTTAAGTTTTTAATCTCTTTTTATTTGTTTATTTTGTTCAAAGTTTTCCATTTTACGTTCTATTTCTGAAACAAATTTTTTTGAGATCTTGACAAGCCCAACTTTTGCCAATCCATAAATAAAATAAAAACAAAAAAGTTTAAGAACCAACAGTAGCAAAACTGAACTTTTCTTGCCACCCACGAGAGCAATCATCCAGGATGCAGGATGATTGTTTAACAGAACCAGCGCCAATGACGTAGTGATACTTATGCCGTCACTTCTATGTAAGTGGCAGAGATGTTAATGATGTTGTAGTTGGTAGCAGTTAACACTGACAGTTTTGAATAGGGGTATTCACAGAATAAGGGCAACTATGGATTAAAGATGATTTTAATGTACATACGAGTATTTGTATTTCTATTTGAGGGTATCAACTTAACCTTAATCTGTGAATACCCCTAATAAACTTTTAAACTTGCTTGAATGACTTGCCTGGTATGTGATGCCAAAAAAAAAAAAGAAAAACTACTAAAAATAGCAAAAAAGCATTAAATCAGTATAAAAGATGAAAAACAAAATGGGGTTTTGGAAGAATACAGAAAAAAATTCATAATCAATTTGTACACTTGTACCACATTCCCTAGTCTATGTCAAACTTTGAAAAGGATTTTCCTGTAGATTTAAAAAAAAATAAAACTTTTAGCTTTGTCTCTTTTGTTTAAACCCATGTAATCGGTTTCGAGGGGGGCGGGAGCAAGGGACCTGGTGTTTGTATTTTTGGCACGATTCTAGCATCATTTCGCCTGGCAACGAACAAATCTTAAAGTTTTTCTTTTTTTTTGCCACATATGAAAAGTTTTTCCTTTCCTGTCTTGAAAAGTTTTTCCTTTCCTGTCTCTTATAATTTTTGTTTTGAACTAATTTCTACTTGATTATTAAGTTTTTGTTTCTTTTTTTTTTTTTTTTTGTAGGGGACTTTTCTGCTCTTTTTCGGATGTTGCATAATTAAATAGTTTAAGTAATTGATTAAGTTTTAGTGACATAAATAATTAGAATGAAAGTGGCTGTTGGAATATTTTGTGGTAGTTTGATCAAACTAAATTTTAGAATATACAAACCAAAAAGTGGTTGATAAGGTGAAGAGCTAAAAAATGCAAAACTACGAGAAGTGCTAAGAAGTCCGCCAACTTCAGAGTTTCCCTCCTCATATATTTGGGAATTTGAAAAGATTAGGTTGGTTTCATTCATCATAATGCTCCTGCATAGATTAGACACTTCCAAAATCCTTGTGCCAGCTCCTGTAGTATCAAAATAGGAAATTTTTAAAATTTTCCATAAAAATAGGAAATTTTGAAAATATCCCATGAAAACGGGAAATTTTGAAAATTTTCAAAAAAAAAAATAGAAATTTTGAAAATTTCCCATAAAAAAGGTAAATTTTGAAAATATCCCATGAAAGCGGGAAATTTTGAAATTTAAAAAAAAAAATAGAAAATTTCCCATCAAAATGGGAAATTTTGAAAATTTTCCATTAAAATTCGATGTTTCGAAAATTTCTCATAAAATTTGGAAATTTCGAAAATTTCCCATAAAAACGGAAAATTTTCCATAAAAAGGAAAATTTTAAAAAAAGAAACAAGAAATTTTTTGAAAATTTCTCTAAAAAAGGGAAATTTTGAAAATTTTCCATAAAAAGGCAAAATTTCCCGTATTTTTGGGAAATTTTCAAAATGTTCCTTTTTATGAAAATTTTTTTAGAATTTCCCGTTTTTATGAGAAATTATCAAAATTTCCCTTTTATGAAATTTTTTTTAAATTACCCTTTTTTATGGGAAATTCTCAAAGTTTCAGTTTTTTATGAAAAATTTTCAAAATTTCCCGTTTTTATGGGAAATTTTCAAAATTTCCCGTTTTTATGGGAAATTTTCAAAATTTCCCATTTCTTTTTGGAAATTTTCAAAATTTCCGTTTTTATGGGAAATTTTCGAAATTTCCAATTTTTATGGAAAATTTTCAAAATTTCCCATTTTTATGGGAAATTTTTAAAATATCCAATTTTTATGGAAAATTTTAAAAATTTCTCTTTTTTATTGGAAATTTGCAAAATTTTCCGTTTTTGGGTGAAATTTTCAAAATTTCCTATTTTTATGGGAAATTTTAAAAACTTCCCTTTTTTATGGGAAATTTTAAAAATTTACCTTTTTTATGGGAAATTTTAAAAGTTTCCCTTTTTTATGGGAAATTTTAAAAATTTCCCTTTTTTATGAGAAATTTTCAAAATTTCCCTTTTTTATCGGAAATTTTCAAAATTTTCAAAATTTCCCTTTTTTTATTGGAAATTTTTAAAATTTCCCTTTTTTAGGTGAAATTTTCAAAATTTCCTATTTTTATGGGATATTTTCAAAATTTCCCTTTTTTATAGGAAATTTGCAAAATTTCACTTTATTATGGAAAATTTTCAAAATTTCCCTTTTTTACGGGAAATTTTCAAAATTTCCCTTTTTTATGGGAAATTTTTAAAATATCCAATTTTTATGGAAAATTTTAAAAATTTCTCTTTTTTATTGGAAATTTGCAAAATTTTCCGTTTTTGGGTGAAATTTTCAAAATTTCCTATTTTTATGGGAAATTTTAAAAATTTCCCTTTTTTATGGGAAATTTTAAAAATTTACCTTTTTTATGGGAAATTTTAAAAGTTTCCCTTTTTTATGGGAAATTTTTAAAATTTCCCTTTTTTATGAGAAATTTTCAAAATTTCCCTTTTTTATCGGAAATTTTCAAAATTTTCAAAATTTCCCTTTTTTATTGGAAATTTTTAAAATTTCCCTTTTTTAGGTGAAATTTTCAAAATTTCCTATTTTTATGGGAAATTTTCAAAATTTCCCTTTTTTATAGGAAATTTTTAAAATTTCACTTTATTATGGAAAATTTTCAAAATTTCCCTTTTTTAAGGGGAAATTTTCAAAATTTCCCTTTTTTTATGGGAAATTTTCAAAATTTCCCTTTTTTATTGGAAATTTTCAAAATTTCCCTTTTTTATGGGAAATTTTCAAAATTTCCCTTTTTTTATTTAAAATTTTCAAAATTTCCCTTTCTTATTTGAAATTTTTAAAATTTCCCGTTTTTTGGTGAAATTTTACAAATTTATCATTTTTATGGGAAATTTTTAAAATTTCCCATTTTACAGAAAATTTTTAAAATTTCCCATAAAAACGGGAAATTTTGAAAATTTTTCATAAAAAACTGAAACTTTGAGAATTTCCCATAAAAAAGGGAAATTTAAGGGAAAAGAAAGACATTGATTAATTCCAGACCATCAATGAGAGGCTTATTTAAGCCAGCCTGAGTATAATTTACAAATAGATCTTAAATATCATGCAGGAAAAGCGCCCCTAGATTATGAGCTCTTAGATTTGAAAGAGCCAAGCATTTAGAACGTTTATTATTGAAGTTGGACCTTGTTAGACCGAAGATTGAACAAGTGGTTTCATTGGACCAAGTGTTCTAGGCTGACCGGTAGAGAAATTGTCTAATTACTGATTTAAAGACAGATACGGTAATCCTGAAATCGATCAATGTTTTCCTGACCCAGAATAGCACCGGATTTGGCAAGTTTGTCCGCAGTGGTGTTAACAGGTATGTTATTGTACCCGAGTATCCAGAAAAGTTTAATATTGCAATGTCTCGCCATCTCGTTAAGAGATGCCTGATATTTGCGAGTAAGAACAGATGTTGTGTGAACATTAGATAGAGATTTTATGGCAGCCTGGCTGTCGATACAGAAAGGTAGAATATTCTGTGGTATCTTATCCAATTAACATTAAAAATTGCCGATATCTCGGCTTGAGAATACTACATAGATCTGCAAGCCTGAAACAAATTTCCTTCCCTAATAGCGGAATGAAGAACCCCCACCCACCTTTTTTTTACTTAGATCCATCCGTGTATACCTCCAAATATCCGTCATCAAGAGATAAGGGGTATCCAGAGATAGTTACAATAAAAGATCTATCAAAGAGTAGGGTGAATATGCATTAGTCGATGTAGTCCGGATTGTAATTTTATCCAGAATAGTGGAGTGTCCTTTTTGTGAGTGGGACCAGTTTCCGATAGTGCTTAGTCGGACAGCCGATTTAAGAGCAATTTGTTATGCCATTAGTTCGACTGGGAGCCAGTTAAGCATGAGAAAGAGCACCTTAGATATGTGGTTCTTAAGACACCAGTAGTCCTTATAGCGGACGATCTTAAAATTTTAGTAAAACAATCCCGCTGGTCTGCCTTGGTGAGTGCATTCCGTCAAACCAGCGCACCATACATAAGTATAGGCTTGTCAACCATATCGAAGAACCAGGCGAGTGTTGGTAGGGTTAAGTTGGCGCCTCTGCATGAGAAGAGTCCTATGAACGCTTTGGACAGCCTGAATTGGGTATTTGAGCCCCAGGACAGTTTTAAGTCTAAAATGACCCCATGCTATTTGGCATCTACAGTGAACACAAGTTCTACCTTATTAAATTTTGGAAGTGTAAAAATGGGTGTTGTGTATTTCCGCGAGGCAAGGACAAGTATCGTTTTAGTGGGATTGACTGGGAATTTGAATGGCTCCTGTCAATTTTGAATATTGTAATTATAGGTCATGTCTGTTTTTAGAACGTCGAAGTTAAGCCATCTATTCTTAGGTAGTCATATTATTTAAGCTTCTACATCAAATTTTATTTTTTTTACATCGGCCTCATGTTAATGTTGTAGGGCTTACCAACTATGAAGAACATATTTTAATTAATATTTGTTGAGAATTTTCGAATTTCCCTCCTCTTAAGTGGGAATTTTTTTCTTGTCAATATGGAACTGTAAGTTGACTTCTGTCGTTAAAAGAAGACTACCTCGTGTTTTAAGAGGAAAATAGTTTCAGAGCAATAAAAACTGTAAAAAGGTAGAAAAACTACAAATTTGTTGTACTTCGAAAATAGCAGTATTGCTACATATATGAAAATTTTTACTATTTTTTTTTTCAATTTTGTATCACAGTGTATTAAATTCAACAGGAATGTCTTAGGTGAAAATTGCTGCCACACTTTCTCTCTTACATCTTCTAACATAAACTTTAACTTACTTACACATTTTCCATTACTCTTGATTCTGTCAGCTTTTTTTATTCCCAGGGGCTTAAAATTTGTGACTCTTCACTATAAAATTGTAATCAAAATTTAATTAAATTTATTTTTCAAGTGAAAATAAATTTAAGACGAGTTTGTTTTGTGGAGGAAGAAATCATTTTATAGACGTGTCTTTTAATTAAATTTAACGACTAGACATTTAAGTTATTATGAATTTGTTAATTACTTAAGTTGTTATTAATTATATAATATTTAATGAAATATTGAATTAATTGTTTATAGTATGAAACACAATTGGAACGAACGACCAATTTTTCGGAACGAATATTCGTCGTTAGAAATAGAACATATGGGTTTATATGAGTCTGCTTACAATTGATGCGTACGACGAAATTCGTCGTGCGTATCGAACAGTGCGATAGGTTTATTTCTATTTCATACGCAGACGAACGACGACAAAACTGGTTTAGAGTGGCTGTATTTCTATTTCTGTTGTAAAATATTAGAAATTATTTGTGTTCTTATTAAATATGGTCACCTTATAAAATGTAAACAAAAATATTTATTTCAAATAAAATTATTTTAATATAATAATCTTGTCAATTAGTAAAAAGAAACAAATTAAAAAAAATGCAAATTTTGTGAGAGCGCGATTTTTCCGTGTAAGTGTAAGTAATTTGTGCAAATAAAAAAGCAAGAAAAATGGCGTCAACAACGTTTATTCGTCGCAAATGTGTTCAATGGACGAATTTACAATACAAATTTTTAAAACCGAATTCGTCGTGCTGGACGAAATTAGTCATTCGTCCCAATTGTGTTTCTACCTTAACTTGAAAAGTGACATAAGGTTTCAGTAGCTACGAGAAGCCCTTAAGATTTATTTATAAATTTAAGGTAATTTGAAACAAATACATTATTTTATAGTTTACAGCTTTGAAAGCTCTTATGGTCAGTGTTGCCAGACTTACATTTTACTTCATATATTCGAGCTTATATCGGGTGGTTAAATTTCAAGGGCCGATGTTGATTTTGAATAAAACACAAACTATTTAGTAAATTTTTGTAATTTTATTTTATTATGATATATTGGTATTACTCAATTATTTATGGAACAAAATATCGGCCAAATGGGTGCCGCAACCACGGCGGCATCTGATGGTCCAAATTTTCGATGACCCTGAGGCATAATGGAGGTTCTATGACGTTAATGTGCCGAATTATCTCATCCTTTAGCTCTTGAATTGTTGCTGGCTTATCGACGTACACCTTTTCTTTCAAATAACCCCAAAGAAAAAAGTCCAACGGTTTCAAATCACAAGATCATGGCGGCCAATTGACATCGCCATTACGTGAGATAACACGGCCATTAAATTTGTTGCGCAAAAGAGCCATTGTTTCGTTAGCTGTGTGGCAAGTGGCAACGTCCTGCATATCGTCCACATCCATATCTTCCAATTCGGGCCATAAAAAGTTCGTAACTGCCTGACCGGAATCATTTTGGAAAAAATACGGCTCGATGATGCCGCCAGCCCATAAACCGCAAAAAACAGTCACTCTTTGTGGGTGCATTGGTTTTTCGACAATCACTCTTGGATTCTCATTCGCCCAAATGCGGCAATTCTGTTTATTGACGGATCCACTGAGGTGAAAATGTGCCTCATCACTGAAGATGATTTTCTTCGAAAATTGATCATCCACTGTTGCCATTTCTTGCCACCATTCTGCCCATTCACGACGTTTGGAATGGTCAAGAGGCTTTAGTTCTTGAGCCAATTGCACCTTGTAAGCGTGTAAATGCAAGTCTTTATGCATAATGTTCATCAACGACGAGCGTGACGACGAGTTGAGGTGGACGGCTCTTCAGCCACACTATCGCGAATAGCAGCAATATTTTCTGCAGTACGAGCTGTACGAGAAAGCACTGGTGTTTTCACATCTTCTACAGATCCGGTTTGCTCGAATTTTTCCACGATTTTTGCGATTGTACGCACATTTGGACGATCAAATTGACCAATTTTTTTCATAATAAGTCTGGACAACTTTAACACGTTTTTGGATTGTGTATCTCTCCATGGTTCAAATTGAGTAAGTCTGAAATAGAGAAATGTCAAATAAAATTCGGAAAAAAACTTGGCGTTTAGGTGTGGTTCACATTCAACATCGGCCCTTACAATTTAACCATACAATCGAGACTCTGCAAAGATAATATTACGTAAGTGTGAGGGGAACAAACATAGTTGCGTCTCACTCATATGCACATAGTGACAGCTCAAAAGTTCTTTTGAAAAAGTTCGCCCATTGTGCTGTAAAGCTGGACGGCTCCGGCTTAAATATATTTCTCGGTTTATCTTAAGTCTATGCATCCTCATCAGTGTCTGGGAGAAGCGCTTCCACACAAAGTTTTTTGTTAGATTTTGTGATGAAGACATTACCCAATGACTCAAATGCATTAGATCAGGATGAGACACTAGTCTCTTCTTGATGTTATCCAGGCTCCAGAAGCTCTTCTTTAAAAAATTCTTTATTTGATATTGTTATAAAGAGACACCCTTCTCTCTCGTCTACATATTTTCTTTATTAATAAGCAAGACCTTGATCTGGTTGGGATGCTTTTCTTGTCAACATCCATAGACACTCTTGGCCATATATCATCAACTTTCTATTGGATGTGGTCGATCTCCATTTCACTCATCCAATTCACCAATTTTTTAGTCTAGTTTTAAAGTTAGGATTACATTTCTTGAGACTGCAAATTTTGCATTCCGGGTCCTCTGTAGTTGAGAAAATCAAAGCGTATACCCTGAATTCGGTCAGACTTTCACAATTTTCGGCAACATAATAGTCATATCTTATCAACTTTCCTCGGATCTGTAAGATATATACATTTCCGAGCTTAAAGATTATGGATTTCTTATTCTCAGAATTCCGCATCCTGTCTTGTCTACAATTTCTCTTAATTCATTAGTAAACCTTTGGCTTAACCCGATAGGTACTCGGCATTTAGTAAAATAATTTATGTCTACGATCTCCACAAAATTTCTAGTCGATTTGGAAACTTAGGATTCGATTTCTCAGTTTAAACTCTGCGTCCTCTGAAATTGACGGAATCGAAGCATGTGCCATGAATCTGGTCGGAATGTCACCATTGTCGACTACATCCAAAGCCACTTCTGGCCATATCTCAACCACTTTCTTCAAATCTGCACAATAGGTACATTTCTTGATCTTAAAGATTATGGATTTCGCGTCCTCTGGAATTGCTCTTATCCAATCTTCCAACTATCTTTTTGAGTTGGAAAGTTAGCATTGCATTTCACATCCTCTGAAATTGACGGAATCCAAGCATATGCTCTAGTTCTGATCGGAATATCAACCTTGTCGACAATATCCAGAGTCACTCCTGGCTATATCTCATCTACTTTTCTCGGATCTGCACAATAGATACATAACTGAAGTCTATAAATTATAGATTCTGCATCCTCTCTCGTCTACAGATTCTCCTTAAATAGTAAGCCCTTGACTAAACTCGATAGGTACTCGGTATTCAGTATAAATAATATATGCCTACGATCTTAATCCGACTCATTCAACCACATTTCTGGTCGAGCTGGAAAACTATTATTACATTCCGCGTCCTCTAAAATTGACGGAATGCAAGCATTTGCTCTGGTTTTAGGCGGAACTCGAACTTTGTCGACAACATCCGGAGCCACTCCTGGCCATATCTCCTACACTTCCCTCGTATCTTCACGATATTTACATTACTAAAGTCTGCTGATTATAGATTCTGCATCCTTTTTCATCTACAGATTCTCTTGACTAAACTAGATAGGTACTTGGTATTCAGTATAAATAATACGTGCCTTCCATCTTCATCTGACTTATACAATCAACGAACTTTCTGGTCGAACTGGAAAACTATAATTACATTCCACATCCTCTGAAATTAACGAAGTCCAAACATATGCTCTAGTTCTGGTCGAAATGTAAACTTTGTCGACAACATCCGGAGTAACTCCTAGCTACATCTTATCTACTTTCTTCAGATCTGCACGATAGTTACATCTCTCTATAGTTACCTCATCTCTCGCCTACAGATTCTCTTAATTTATTAGTAAGGGCTTGTCTAAACTCGATAGGTTCTCGTTATTCAGTATAAATAATACATGTCTCATCTAGTCCACAAGCTTTCTGGTCTAGTTGAGAAGTTAGAATTGCCTTCCACTTCCTCTGAAATTGACGGAATCCAAGTATATGCCCTGAATCTGGTAGGGATATTATCGCTATCGACAAAATCCTGACAATATTTCATTCACTTTCTTCGGATCTGCACGATATATACATTTCTGGAGCCTGCAGATTATACATTTTACGTCTTCTAGAATGGATGCTGTCCGAGCAAGTGCCCTGGGTCTGGTCGTGACGATATACTTGACAAATGCATTCAAAGTTACTTCTAGTTATACCTTATATTCTTTCTTCAGAGCTGCATGGAAGCATAGAAGATGACGAGTTTGATTCGACTCTGGAACCAGCTACTTTAAGAACGGTGGGAGAGGAATGCGGTCATTTCCACGTTGCCCCGGAAATAAAACAAAAACAAAGCTTTTCAATGACACTTGTTTTAACAAGTGTGGACGTCTGCCTTTTCACTGTTGATAACCGCCATTACCAGGCTGTCCTCAGCCAATTCTTTTAAGCCAGAGTGACCACCAACTTCAAGCTTTTCGGATACCGTTCAGAAATGTCTTTTGTCTTGTTTAGAGCATCATATTTTCTAGAAATCTTGCTCATTTTAGGGACTCATTTCACGTCCTCTGAAATTGACGGAATCCAAGTATATTCCCTATATCTGGTAGGGATATTATCGCTATCGACAAAATCCTGACAATATCTCATTCACTTTCTTCGGAACTGCACGATAGATACATTTCTGGAGCCTGCAGATTATACATTTGACGTCTTCTAGAACGGATGATGTCCGAGCAAGTGCCCTGGGTCTGGTCGTGACAGTATATTTGACAAATACATTCAAAGTTACTTCTAGTTATACCTTATATACTTTTTTCAGTGCTGCACGGAAGCATAGAAGATGACGAGTTTGATTCGACTCTGGAACCAGCTACTTTGAGAACGGTGGGAGAGGAACGAGGTCATTTCCACGTTGCCTTAGAAATAAAACAAAAAAAGCTTAAAACAAGTGTCATTGACACTTATTTCAACGAGCGGGGACGCCTGCCTTTTCACTGTTGATAACCACCATTACCAGATTGTATTTGACAACCTCACCCAAAACTTTTAAGCCAGTGTGAACACTAACTTAAGGCTTTTCGGAATCCGATCTGAAATGTCTCTTGTCTTGCTTTAGATACTATTAATGCATTTTGCCTCCTACTCATTAGCTTTACTCTTAGCTTTCCAGAGTCAAAGTTTCGAAATTGCTCTTAACCATTTTAGAGACTCTCTGGGCTTGGCAGCCAGAGTTTATGGATAGACTTTATTAAATCTCTCAATGATCCTAAGAGCATGATGTTTGGCATCATATTTTTCACAAATGCCTCTTGTCCATTTTAAAGAGTCTCTTTGCTTGGCCGTCAGAGTTTTCAAATTTGCTCTCATCCATTTTAGAGACTCTCTCGGCTTGGCAGTCAAATACTTTATTGATTCTAAGAGCATGTAGAATGCTTACTTTTAAAGATCGTGGTCTCAGGCAAGGTACCAGTTTCGGAGGAAAAGATAGAATCACGAACATGTGGTAAGGTTCATGTTAAGTCTTCCTTGCTATCAGCCCCACCTATTATAAGTTCAATGTTTACGGATAAAAGGAATAAAATAAACTACTAAGAGGTACATATTTCATAAACTAAACTTAGATGTTGCTCCTATGAAGGTTCCAACGAAACTCCAGGCCTTAGACCTATATTCTATATAGTCAGAGAAGTGTAACCCTAAAAATGTTTGCGAATGGTTACATTTTTTTAATAATTTATTACAATTAAATATTTACAAACACTTCAATATCGACTTTAATTTATCATTTTAACCATAATTGGTAAATTTCTTCAAAATATAACTCATAGCGGCAGGATTATCGGCGGGTACCATGTGTCCGGCACGGTTAACCCAGAACATGGTGAAGTTACGAGCAGATTTTTCATAACCCTCCAAAATGCGATCAACACTTATAGCGGTACGAGGAGCCTTAAGATACTCATCGCGATAGCTCCAACGCATTTTATCAATCCAGTTGACAGTACCAGGTGTGGCACAGATCAAATCCAATTGGCCAGAGAGAACACCAACCCTGACGGTGGTAGTGTCCAAAAGTTGGTCAACTGAAATTTGGGAAAAAAATTAAAGATTATTTAAAAATTTTTAATAGAAGATTACGGAATTCTTACCGATATCAATAACAGGTTTCATGAAATCACCCATTTGACGATTGAAGGTGAGACCGCTTTGGGAGCCCCATTTAACTTTAGGGTCAATACCTAAAGCTTTGCTAACAGGGCCACGCATAAGTTCTTCTAGCAATTTATCGCGATCTTCATCAATATCATACTTGATCATGGTGCGATACATGAGTTCTAAAAGAAATATATGAAATTTAAAAAGAAAAAGTGAGTTATAGATCGGAAGATTTTTTTAGGAAGATCTTTTGGCTTTATTCCCCGAACATCTTACCTTGATAATCAAAAGATCTGAGGTATGTGCGATTGTAGGCATCACCTCTGGTGGGCTTTTCAATATCATAGAAATCTACGCCTTTGGATTCTCTCAACAGAACGCCTTGTGTAACACCCCATTGCATAGTGGCCTGAGTCCATTTCTCAGCTTCCACCAAGTCCTTTGTAGCATTGGCAGCTTCCATAATATTATCATAACCATCTTGATCGACAATGCCCTGAAAAATGAAACAAATTTTATAGGATACCTACATATATTGGAGAAAAATAATATATTTCTTACCATATTCAATAGCAAAGGAGCCCAAGACATCACCGAGTCAATGGGAGAAGTCCAGGGATCACCCAAAACCACGGAAGTCAAATTACTTTTAATCTCTTGCCTTTGTATGGCATTGTACAATTCCAAAGCAAATTCTGGTGCCATTTTGCCACCATAACTTTCAGAGAAAATATGCAAAGGTACCTTCTCGAATTCCGGATGCAAAGCATAGAAGCCCTTCATGAATTGCACTAAATCCGAGGCAATTTGTTTGTTGGTCGAAGTCAATTTAATAATGTTGTCAACATAAGAAAAACCCGTGCCCACGGGGTTATCAATGAACAAGACATTCATATCCTTAACCCAAGTCCAATTACGTAGGTTTCCCTTAAGATCAAGGGGCCCCAATTCTTCAAAGTTACCATAACCAGTAGAAGAAGCGCCGGGACCACCTTGCAACCAAATGGCCAAGGGACGTTCGTCATGATTGCTCACATTGGCTGTGGTATAGTATAGCCAATAGAACATGTGGCAGCCCTTGCGAACATCTACGTAACCCCAATCCTGTTCACCGGGACCATAACCGGTTTTGGCTGAAAAAAAGAAATGAAAAGAGAGTTAAGAAAGATGTGAATTTGATTTCAGAGATAAATTCAATAAATTTTTCCGGATCTAAAAACTTTGCGAATCTAAAAGCTTTATCAAAAATTTAGCGCCTCGTTTTTATCATCAAATATATAGTTTATAAATTATAAGTATTTCCCCGCCTTTAAATCATTCTATGTTTATCAAAGCATTATAAAGATTGCACTTCACTGATTTCGATTTCAAGTAGAATTTTTACTAATCGAACCGGTCGGTCAAACTTAATTGTGTAGTAGCACATTTCGAAAGTGCTGATAAGAAAATTATACTAAATCATGAAAATTTTAACTGATTAGATTAAAATCGATAACAATAAAATACCTCTAAGATTATTTAAGATCTTTTATTTAATATATAGTTATTACTAATAAGCAACTGGCGATACGTCAATATTGAAATTCACTTGAAAATGGTCTTAAAAGATAAGCAAAGTGTGCACATGCTAAATTAACGATATCTTTGGCAGACAATTGGCCAGTAAATGACAAAATCCTCTTAGGAGTCTGATTACAAACACGTTCCGCGCAGTATGAATACACGTTCCGCGCAGTAAGAATACTATCTCACAACATTCAACTCAGACAATTGTATTCTTTACAAATATCAGCACAAGTTCTAGTTCAGTTCAAGATCAGTTCTAGTTCAGTTCTAGTTCAGTTCTAGCTCAGTTCTAGCTCAATTCTAGTTCAACTCTAGTTTAGTTCTAGATTCAGATCTAGGTTCAGTACTAGTTCAGTCCTAGTTCAGTTCTAGTTCTAGTTCAGTTCTAGTTCAGTTCTAGTTCAGTTCTAGTTCAGTTCTAGTTCAGTTCTAGTTCAGTTCTAGTTCAGTTCTAGTTCAGTTCTAGTTCAGTTCTAGTTCAGTTCTAGTTCAGTTCTAGTTCAGTTCTAGTTCAGTTCTAGTTCAGTTCTAGTTCAGTTCTAGTTCAGTTCTAGTTCAGTTCTAGTTCAGTTCTAGTTCAGTTCTAGTTCAGTTCTAGTTCAGTTCTAGTTCAGTTCTAGTTCAGTTCTAGTTCAGTTCTAGTTCAGTTCTAGTTCAGTTCTAGTTCAGTTCTAGTTCAGTTCTAGTTCAGTTCTAGTTCAGTTCTAGTTCAGTTCTAGTTCAGTTCTAGTTCAGTTCTAGTTCAGTTCTAGTTCAGTTCTAGTTCAGTTCTAGTTCAGTTCTAGTTCAGTTCTAGTTCAGTTCTAGTTCAGTTCTAGTTCAGTTCTAGTTCAGTTCTAGTTCAGTTCTAGTTCAGTTCTAGTTCAGTTCTAGTTCAGTTCTAGTTCAGTTCTAGTTCAGTTCTAGTTCAGTTCTAGTTCAGTTCTAGTTCAGTTCTAGTTCAGTTCTAGTTCAGTTCTAGTTCAGTTCTAGTTCAGTTCTAGTTCAGTTCTAGTTCAGTTCTAGTTCAGTTCTAGTTCAGTTCTAGTTCAGTTCTAGTTCAGTTCTAGTTCAGTTCTAGTTCAGTTCTAGTTCAGTTCTAGTTCAGTTCTAGTTCAGTTCTAGTTCAGTTCTAGTTCAGTTCTAGTTCAGTTCTAGTTCAGTTCTAGTTCAGTTCTAGTTCAGTTCTAGTTCAGTTCTAGTTCAGTTCTAGTTCAGTTCTAGTTCAGTTCTAGTTCAGTTCTAGTTCAGTTCTAGTTCAGTTCCAGTTCAGTTCTAGTTCAGTTCTAGTTCAGTTCTAGTTCAGTTCTAGTTCAGTTCTAGTTCAGTTCTAGTTCAGTTCTAGTTCAGTTCTAGTTCAGTTCTAGTTCAGTTCTAGTTCAGTTCTAGTTCAGTTCTAGTTCAGTTCTAGTTCAGTTCTAGTTCAGTTCTAGTTCAGTTCTAGTTCTAGTTCAGTTCTAGTTCAGTTCTAGTTCAGTTCTAGTTCAGTTCTAGTTCAGTTCTAGTTCAGTTCTAGTTCAGTTCTAGTTCAGTTCTAGTTCAGTTCTAGTTCAGTTCTAGTTCAGTTCTAGTTCAGTTCTAGTTCAGTTCTAGTTCAGTTCTAGTTCAGTTCTAGTCCAGTTCTAGTTCAGTTCTAGTTCAGTTCTAGTTCAGTTCTAGTTCAGTTCTAGTTCAGTTCTAGTTCAGTTCTAGTTCAGTTCTAGTTCAGTTCTAGTTCAGTTCTAGTTCAGTTCTAGTTCTAGTTCAGTTCTAGTTCAGTTCTAATTCAGTTCTAGTTTGGTTCTAGCTCAGTTCAAAACACCTTGTAGTATCACTAAAACTGACCATGCGACTTTAGGAGTTCTTTCCCAAGAGTGCATATTTTCGCAAATTCCAATTCCTTAATTCCAAGTATGTTTTTATTTAAGATTGGTTAACTTTTATCTGCTACTTTTAATTTCAAAAATGTATATTCCAAACTCCCGTATAATAACCATGTTCTACTTTTCAATACTTTATCTTCTGTATTTTTTTATGTTTTAATTTAAATTATTCATTCATTAATTTGTTTAAATTTCTCATATTGTTTTTCTGCCCAACTTTTTTTCAATCTATATTTATTTATCTCACACTTTCATTTCAAATTTATTCCCAAAATTCACTTGAAATTCATGTTTCCCACTTACCGCAAACATTGGAGGCGGCAATTGTTAGCAGAGCCAACAGCGCAAAGATATGACCACGATTCATGTTTATTAATCTTTCTTTCCGCCACTTAAGAATTTCGATCACGTTTTATTTATTTCACTTTTATTTTCAAAACTTTTTTTTTTCACGCTGATGTTGTGGGAGTTAAATGTTGCGAAAGCCCCTATTGCTGGTAGCCTTCTGGTAATGGTATCAAATTTGAAATTGGCTTTTATAACATTCTATTGATGTTCAAATGCTGGTAATAGTTTCAATAACGGTTTGTTATTCTTTGTTTGAAAATAACTGATAATGGTTTTATTTTCAAATCTAACAGCTTATTTAAGAGACAGAGAATTTAGCGGCTGTTAAGAGAATTATTAAGTAGAATTATCAATGAAATGTTTAAATTTATTTACTTAAAATAATAATAAAGCGGTGAAAACAACAATCAATTATTAAATAATTTAAAATAATTTTTAAGTTAGTCCGAACATCCGGTAGATACGGACCAAAATTGTTTATATTTTGATTGTTTTCGATCAGAATGTGATAATCACAGATTGATATGCCATCTAATTGTATAAATTCTGTTTAACTTCATTTCCGATTTAAAATGTGGTACCGGAATGACTCGAGGTTTCTCGGTGAAGGGTTGTCAACTCAGCAACAACATATTCACAATTTTTAATTTTGGAGCAACTGTGCCAGAACCGCTTGCACCATATGCAAACCCAGTTATTGTGCAACTCCGGTTTGGGCTGGTGTTACCTCAGGAACTGTTCAGGACTTCAGCATGACATGACGGCACCAGAAGTTACGGCGGAGGCATGGCATTTATTATCCACAACTCAGTGCAGTATAGAGATCTATCTCCCGATCTAGACAATAGAGACCAATACCTTGAGGATCATGATATTGCTGTCAGATCTGGGGACGCGGAGTTAGAACTCTATAATTTTTTTTTTTTTGGGACAAGCGGAACCGTTTTCTTGATCACCTGAAGAACTACAAAATTGGCTCAGAAATAAGTAAGTTGTGGTTCACTGTTCAAATTCACTCCAACCCAATAAAAAAGGATGATCGGGTCTCGATTTAGTTTACCGACAACACCACATCCAACCCGAAAGCATGCTCTTGTGCTTTTAGCATACTATTTATTGAGCACCCCGAGAAAAACAAGGCGGAAAGGAGCATCATCTTCCAGTCTCGGACCCACTACAACCTTTTACGCCCGTTAAAGTTGAAAAGGCCATCCGTACAGCTAAGCCTTATAAGGCAATTGGCCCTAAGGGAATTTCCATGCGAAATGAAATATTGTTCGCAAGCTGCATGATCTCCCAGTCTCGGACCACTACAACTTTTCACGATTGCGGAAATTGTAAAGGCCATCCGTATAGCTAAGCCTCAAAAGCCCCGTACAGCAAAGCCTTCAAAGGCAAATGACCCTAACGGAACTTCTATGCTGACGCTAAAACACCTAGGCGAGTGGGGAAGTTCTTGACAGGTGTCGTAAATCTGTCTATGAATATCTGGAAACTGGGTAGAGGGATCCAAATACTAAAACCTGGGAATGAGTGATAATCGTACATACTGATATCCCTCTTGTCACCAGCCGCGAAGACACTCGAGGCTCTACTCCTCCCTCAGCTGAGCAGCCAACTACCAGCAGCTCGCCACCAGCATGGATTCCGCAAAATGCACAGCACCACCTTAGCATTAACAGTCATTACCACTCAGACCGTACAAGGCTTTTACCAGCAGAGGCCTTGTGAAAGAACGGTCTTTGTGGCGCTTAACTTGTCACTGTAAGCCAGGGTATTTGGACATCCTTCCGGGACATGCTGCTATCCTCAATGCCAACAAATTTTAAGAGATTGATAGTAAATTCTGATCTGAGTGGTCGTCAGTCGTTCGTAGAGTTTAGTGACCAGCGCTCAAAACACAGTAGAATCAAACAGGGAGTTCCTCAGGGCGGAGTCCTATCGCCACTCCTTTTTAACTTCTATCTCTCTAAACTCCCAGCTCTACCGCAAGGCTTTGAAATAATATCATAAGCGGATGAGTGCACGATAATGACAACGGGCCATAATGTGGAAGACCTATGCGGTAAGGTTAATCGTTATATAAGTATCATCCACAATTTCTTCACCGAACGTAACCTGAAGATACAACCAACTAAATAAAAAAAGGAAATTTGGCGTCGAGATCGATGGTGTACCAATTCCGACAGTAAACTACCAAAAAATCCTGGGAATCATACTTGACAGCTTTTTTACTTCATCAGCACATGCCACAACTGTCGCGCATAAATTACGATATAAAAACAAGGTCCTTAAAGCACTAGCCGGCAGTACTTGGGGAATGGGCAAAAAACCTTGCTATCGGTCAGTGGCAAATTATGCTGCTCTGGTGTGGTCAGCGTCGCTTAGTGATACTCAGTGTAGAAATATTCAATGCTGTCAAAATGCAGACCTAAGAACTATAACAGGCTGCCTACAAAGTATCTCACCACATCCTCTTCACAAGGAAACACAGATCCTTCCAGTAAAGGAACACAACATTATGCTATCCCAACAGTTCCTTTTGGGATGACATCGGAAAATCATACAAACTGTAACATTACACAGTTGGCATCTTCCCCGAGGCATGTTATAAAATATCTTCGCGTGTATGAGGATATCATACGAAGATATGTACTTGATTCTTTAGATCATACCTCGTACATGGCAGCATTAAGCAACATTCATAAAGACGCCATCAACTCCGCGATTTAGGTTATCTCTCAAATGTTGTATTAGGAGGTCGCCCACCGCCCATAGCAGAAGAAGAACAACCTGCCACGGAAAACAAGAGTCGTTCTGGCTCAAATGAGATCGTGATGGAGCAATAGATTATACCTTCTTCACCAGAAGGTGTAAAGTTAAGACTGTAGCAAGAAGCCAAATTTCTAGGGATTATCTTGGACAGTAAGTTATCTTTTAAGGGAAACACATAGGAAAGGATGAAAGAAGGGCTAAACGCTTCCTACTTCTGCAGGAATCCCGTGGCTTAAGATCGATAGTTGTGTATTGGATTTACAAAACAATTGTAAGACCTGTTTTAACATATGGTTGCGCAGTATGGTGGGAAGCAGTAAGCAAGGGTTCTTTTCTGGCTTCTCTCAACAAAGTACAACGTTGTGCTAGTATTGGTATAACCGGTGCTCTTAAAAGCACACCTCAAGCTGCCCTAGATATTATGTTGTCATTGTACCCTCTTGATATCTTCATAAAGGGAATGGCAATGAGTAGTCTAGTAAGGCTGTATGAGTCGGGTATACTTAGATATAGGCATGTGGGACACTCCAGTATTCTGAGCTTAACAGGATCCTTGGGCTTGGAGTCATTTCTACCACGATCTGAATATTTAGTCAAGGAGCTACTGTTTAGCTCAGCACCAGAGATCATAATCCCTGATAGATCCGACTGGAAGGGGCAAACAGCCCTTTTTTAATCTTTACGGATGGTTCTAAAATGGATTGCGGGACTGGATCTGGTGTTTTCCTGATGGATTAAAATGTTAGGAAATCCTTTAGACTCGCGAACGAGTGCAGTGTCTTCAAGGCAGAGATTTTTGGAAGGCTACAGAGCTCATTCAGGGTGAGGTGACAGACCGCGCTGCGGGGATATAGTATTACCTCCAAACAAGTCAAAAAATGTAGGATAGCTCTTCTTGACCTATCGCTCAGTTATGAATTAGATTGTGCTGGGTTCCAGGTCATTGCGACATCGTTAGCAATGAAACCACAAGGACATGGGGAAACATGGCTACGTGTAGGACATCAAGAGCTCTATGGCCTAAACCGGACAGTAATGAAACCAAAATTCTATTAGGTCTGAATAGGTCATGCTTAAGAATATGTATAGGGTTCCTTACGGGACACTGTGCCTTAAATTCGAGGTTACATAGGTGGGATAGTAGCACTTCAGACCTCTGCAGACTATGTCTAGATAAGGATTCGTACGAGTCGGTAGAACACATTCTCTGTCACCGTCCAAGGCTGCAAAACCTAAGACTCAAACATTTAGGCAGCAGATTCTTTAATGTATAATGTATGATATTGTAGGTTTCAACTGGCCTAGATAGTGTATTCTTCTTCTCTCCCTTCACCTTTCTATTATCTTTTCTCTTCCTATATCTTCATTCTTTTTCTTTCTCCTCTTCTAGTAAAGGATCACAACGGACCCCGGGGGGTCTCCGAGTGAAGGTGTCAGTTGACACCTCCTTTATTACCTAAACTAATAGATTAAGTATCTTTTGGTCCCCCATAGACCGGGACCCAGCTTGTGGTCAGGGTCCTCATGACACCCCCACTTTTTCAACTGTACCGCCAACCCTACTTCACTTAGTCCTGAGGATTTGTGGACTCATCCAGTAGGAGTAGCACAATTTATTGGCCTTGATCCCCCATAAAAACAAAATCTTAACTTCCTGACGATATCAATTCAAATTAACGGCTTTACATTCACAATCATTCAACTTCCCAAAATTCACATAACATTCACAATAACACTCTCACATTATTGTGAGTGAGTTAACTAATTTTTTTGCTCTCAATTTTCTCATGTTTGTTTTGCTTTCTCTATTCTTTTTGATTGCAAAAAGGAAGAAACCACCTAAAGTCGGTGGTTTGTTGTTAATTTTAGCGGAGAAAGAATTAAATAAAAACTTTTCAGAAAATTTTCTTTAATCAATAAGAAAAGGTGTTGGCTGCAAATTAAAACTAGAAAATCATTCGGAAATAATGGCCAAAGTGCGGATACCAAAACAAAAGGTGATATTGTGCGGTGACTATGGAGTGGGCAAAAGTTCTTTATTTCGACGTTTTACCAATAATACATTTGTGACGGATACAGACCGCAAGTCTACATTGGGCTTAGATCATATTGACAAAGACTATCGCATAGATGATAAGCAGATAAAGGTATTAAGGCATAATTGTAGAAACTAAAAATGTTTGTCTAAACTAAATTATTTATTTATTTATTTGTTAAGTTACAATTATGGGATACTGGAGGCATGGAGCGTGTTGCCTCGGTTACCTCATCATATTACAAATTTGCTGAAGGTGCTATTTTGGTGTTTGCCTTAGACAGTGCAGCCTCTTTTCATTCTCTGTCACAGCATCTGCTGGATATTGTCACCTATGCTGAAAATGCCAAAATATTTATATGCGGTAATAAATCCGATTTGGAGGGCCGGGAGCCCGAAGTAACCGACGCTGAAGTAGAAGCTTTCTGCGAGCAGTGCCATACCCTGATTAGTGCCACCTATAAAACCTCCTGCAAGACGGGTGAGGGTATCGAGGAAATGTTTCAAGATATTTCGCGTATTTTGGTGGAAGCAAATCGTTCTAAAATGGATTTGCAGGCCAGTATGGAACAGCATGGTTTTCAGATTGTTGCTGGCCAAGTGGAACTTTTAGAGGCTGTCGATGAGGGCGAGGAGGCCTCTAGTTGTGTTTGCTAGCAAATGGCCGAACTGGAATTTGGTTAGAAAGGTTGGGGGATGATGGAGTAAGTGCCAATTGTATTGAAGCGGTGGTTTAGTTATGGTGTGGGAGGTAATTATATTTGTATGACCTCATATCTCATTTGAAATAATTATTCATATTCATAAGACAATGTCTCAATTGTGCATAATTGAAGAAGATTTTTTACAAAACATTTTTAGTTAAGTTTAATTTATTTATATATACATAATTACATAAAATACTGGAAAAGAGTTAGTTGCGGAATAGTCTCTACTTACCTTAAAAATAAGTAATTTCATCCATCCTACGATTTTTTACCCTAAAAATTATATAAAATTAAAATTATATAAAATACAAAAATCTTAAAGTTTTCATACAGTTGCTTGGAAAAACATCCAAGGCCTGCCTTCAACAGTATTGTCCTTTTAAATCATTTTTTTAAACTAACAAAAATTTATTATATAACAGTCCAAATGTTCAACCTATACATTCCGGTATGTGATGGAAAACGATCGTTTTCAAATCGTTCGATTTCTGAGAGATTTTTTAGATAATTTTCTGTCATTTTCCCCCAAAATATTTAAATTTGGGCTTTAGGTTAGGTTGAAAAGTTAATGCCAGGGAAGTGGCATCTTCACTGGGAGACTTTTGGGTCCGTTGTGATCCTTTCTGAAAGTATATAACGATAGCGGAAAGAGAAAGAAAGAGAAGAGTGAAGGGTGAAGTATCTAGATAGTGTTAGAGATAGAGAAAGGGAGTCGTCGAAAAGAGAAGTGTTATCTAAAACGCTACCCTAGGGAGAGAGACCTGTCTATCTAAGCCATCCGAGATTTGTTCTTTAATTCTTTTGAATTTTGCTTAATTTTTTTCTTTTGTGGAAAATTACCTCAAAAATATATCTGAAATCGATCGATTTTAAATCAATTGATTTCCATCACATACCGGATTAGCTTTTGAAGTTTAGGGATTACCTAAAATCATATGGATTTATTGTTAGTAGTGCCATTTATGAGTTAGCCTAAGAATATTTCAGCCCAACTGTTATATAGTTATGTCACAGAAATACATTCCAAACAAAAGTGAAATTAATTCCGTATTCAGCTTCTTCAGAAAACTAAAACGACCAAATTTTTCGAAATTCAAAATTTTTCTGTATTGAAAATTAAATTTTTATATAATAACACTGGTCAACAGCCAAAATTGCAAACATGTTAAACTTTTGTATGTGTTATTGTACCCTAAGGACAAAAACGACGGAAATTTTAAATTTTCTCATCGTTTTTTTTTTTACAAAATTTGCGACTTTTGAAGAGGTTGTCCTAGTTGACCATATCTTCGAAGTGAGTTGTCCAATTTTATCAAAAAATACCTCAATTGTTTAAAAACAAAATTGACCTAAAAACGCGCTAATATATATTTTTTGTGCGATTAGCGGTTTTGGAGTTACTCAATTTTTTTTTTTTTTTTTTGTTCAAAATCAAAAAATTTTTAAAAATTATAAAATGACAAAAAATGATCACGGTAACTCGACGATCGATTCTAAGACTTACATATATTATGAAAATTTATAGATTACTAGCTGTAACCTGATCGCGTTTCTGATCCACCAACTAAAATAAGTTTGAAGGAAAGACATAACACAAATATCCAATTCATTTTGAATCTTTTTATGATTTTGTCCGGTCAACACATGATCAAATGCATAGCTTACGATTCAATTTATTTTGATTAATTTTCAGTGGCGTCAACTTAGAAACCTTTGTTGGCTCATGCACAATAACTTTGCGTTAGATCAGTATATAACCAAATGGGCGGATTAATTGCACCAACTTAGAAACATCCGTCGACTAATTTATTTTGAGTAATTTCCAGTGGCCTGTTGGAAATTTGTCATACAAATTTAGAAACCTTTGTCGACTCATACGCCACAACCTTGCTGACGAGCATAGCATGATCAAATGCACAGTTTACGATTCAATTCATTTTAAGTAATTTTTAGTGGCGCCACCTGTCAGAAATTTGTCATACCAACTTAAAACTTCGTCGGCTCATGCGCATCAACTTTGCGAAGATTATAGTGTGATCAAATGCACAGTTTACGATATAATTAACTTCAAGCAATTTTCCGTGGCGCCACCTGACGGAACTTGGCCTTGCCAACTTAGTAATGTTGTTAGTAATGAGGTAAAAGCCACAATTTTCAAGAAACTTTCATGAGACATGAAATATTTATTTGCTACAAGAACAAAGCCTGTTAAAAATAAACAAAATCGTTTAAAATTTTGGGTACCTCCTAAACAATTTAATTTCCGGAAAATAGTTTTATACTCTCAAAGCCAAAAATTTGCTTTTATCATTGTGAAATTTGTCTCTGGCATATTTTGTGGCATTAGGATTTTGCTATGGAAAAGGTCCATAATTTCGAGTACGCCCCTCATAGGTCTCACTTCCGGAAAATAAGATTTTGGCCACAAATTTCAGTATATTTGAATGAAATTTAGACAAAAGCCAGTTAAATGCATCAAAATTCACAAATTAATATAAACCGTAATTAAATTAATCAATATTGAGAAAATTGGTCCACATTTGACACAGGGTCCTATATAAGACCCAATGCCGGTAATGGCTTAAATAAAAATTAAGTATTAAGTCCATCAACATTAAGTATTTTCGCTTAATTTACTTTTTAATATTCACAGTTTTACGATCGTGCAATACAAATTGTATGTTTTTGCCATTTTCGATTTTTTTATGAATTTTCAAGAAATAAAAATAATTAAATTTTTTGTAAAAAGAAATTCTTTAGTGCAAGTAGCTCCGAATTATATAAACTTAAAGATAGTTTTATTTTCTACTATATTCTGAAACTTTCTGCGAAATCAAATAACCCGTTTCAAAGATATGATAAAATCAAGGGATCAGCCTTCTCAAAAGTTAAACATTTTCTAAAAAAACTTTGTCTGAAAAAGCCAAAACAAAAACGATTTGAATACGGCTTTAAGATCATTCCGATCGGGAATTTGTGACATGTTTGATAACGCTTGTTTCTATTTTTAGAAATTTGGTAATTATTTTCGAGAATCTTAATTCATACTTTATTACATTTCTTTTTAAAAAGTTCTCAATTTGTAAGTAACAAATCATTACAATAACGTCCATTTATCATAAATTATATAACGAAAATCATCATATATATTAAAAATAAATATAAGAATCTAAAATAAGTTTTCAGCTTATAATAAAATGTAGATAAAGCAGTACTTTAGATGTAAGTTGAACTATTTAAAACTGCATTAACGACTTATCAATTCATTTAACCAACAAAACTCGAATAAAAGTGAAACTCATTGCAAACTTTTTGTCATAAATGCATTTTATAAAAGTAGATTTTAAGCAAATTTAATTAAAAAAAAATATATAAAATTGAACTAAAACTACAAAAAATACTAAATAATGCTTAAATTTATTGAAAAATAAAAAAATGGCTAAATTCATATTAATTTTATAAATAAAATTTGTGTTAATTTAAATATTTCTATAAATTGAATTAAGAAAAACACTTAATAAATTTAAAGATTTCGAAACTAAACAAAGCATTTAATTTACAAGAATTGTGCATCATCTACACAACAAGAGTCAGACAGGAATCATTAATTATATTTAAGAAGTCGTTGTACACTGTATACATCATTTACCATTTATCAATCCTTGAGAAATTCCTCTAGTTTTGGAAGTAAATATGTCAGTAAAAATGCCCTGGAGGCTTTTACTAAGATGACACTTAATTCATAAGCTTGAGAAGAGAGTTAAAGGTTGGTAAACGGTTTGAGATTAAAGGCTTTTTAGAGCTTGGTACGACGCATTTGAAGCTTTTGGAAAATTGCCTTATAAAATCAGGGACCAAATCGTTGCAAATCGATATCAATCGAAATGTAAGATATTTCAGAAACATTTGTGTAGCATACGTTTAGGGTAATCTAAATAATATATATAACATATAAGGTTCACTACATTGTATCTTATTTATTAAAAGTTCCCCGATAGTAAAAGAATTTCATTTAATCTAAATGTTTTGACAAACAACCGGATATGATTAGATATCAAATTTTGTCAAACTTTTTGCAAAATAAATTATTTTAAAAATCCCTAAGGTATGTTATACAATATTTGCTTAAAAGTCTCAGTTTTCGATCGATATCGAATCAGTAATATTATATGTCACTCAGAGAAACTGATTAACGAATTGGCAAAATTATAAATAAAAATTGTGTATTTTTGGCTAATTGTTCCACAATTAGGCATTTTTGCATCTTCAGAAGAAAATAAGAAGGAACAAATTTAGAATTAGTAGCTCTTTTTGAAACAACTTGCGGTATCGATGTCAAAAAAACGCTTTGAGAAGTGACGAATAGATAAACTTCTAAGCGACAAAATGATGGGGGGAAATAAAGATCTTATTGAAATCGGCACTGGTGTCTTCTGAAAGAATCAGAATACTAGGAAATCTTAAAAGTTTAGAGATAAGTGCAGTGCATTTCAGACAGAAATCTTCGCCATTCTGAAAGCCACTGAGCTCATTTCTTGCAACATTCCTGAAGATAGCAAGGTGACAATCTACGTTGACAGCCAGGCTGTTCTAAAAGACCTGAAAGCATGTAGTATCACCTCAAAACTAGTCAAGTCGTGTATATTAGCTATCATCACCTTGTCACTAAATATAGGGTAAGACTTTGCTGGGTTTCTGGTCATTGCGACATCGAAGGCAGTGAAACTGCTGACTGCTGAGCTAAAAACTGGCTTTGCTTGGCCACTTGCACAATATCTAGGACCTTATGGCCCGACAAGACCTGCTTACCCCTTACAGTCCAACCTCCCCCTCTAGAAAAATAAGTTTCTTCTGTAACCTTTTCGGTGGAGGTGGTCCAATACCTTTTTTACAAAAATCCAATACCCTTCACATATGTACGTTTCACCTTCCATCACACAACAGGGGCCAAATCGGCGCATTCGATATCGAACGAAATGTAAGATATCTCAGAAACATTTGTGTAACATACTTTTAGTAAAACGGATATATTTTGATATCACATTTTATTAAAGTTTAATTTGTTTTGCTTGTAAGTTAAGAAATGAATTGCGTTCTGGAACTTTCCGGCTTCAGCTCAGCATAAGCTTTGCCTATATGCACAAAGTAGTACGATTTGCTTTTCCGATAGAAGTGTTAAGCGTTTTCCGAAAGAGTTATTTGAATTATTTGCTTTAGAAATATCAGTTGGACTTATTTTTTCCTAATGCTCCAGGTTTTCTTTAAATGCCCAGTTTTTCCTATACCGTTTAATGCATATAAAGCAGTACGAAAATCAATTGTTACGTTTTTCCTTTAAAAATGTGAAGGAATTCTTTTTGCAAACAACCGAAAACAAAACGTTTTAAAAAGTTATCTTTTTATTAGCTTTTATTGCTTTACAATTGTTCTTAGTCTCACTTTTCTCTTATACACGTCTCAATTAAAACTGCTCCCACAATTTTCGTTAATCGGCCTTATATAGTAGAAACAAAGAGCTGCTGTCGTTGATTACACCAACAATGTGGCTTACGAATGTTCCAATACATTCTCACACGATCAGAACACACTCACACATACGTTGTAAAAATAGATTATCTGAAGTTAAAGAAACAGAAAGTGAGAGTGTAGATAAAGAGAAAAGTGCTGCTCTACTCTTACAGCAAATATTAAGAGAAAACTAGGGGAAGAATTATAAGTAGTGAACTTTGCACAATGGGGCGGATAACTTAAAAATTCGAGGCAATATATTTTTGAAAAGTTTTAATTATATTTTCACGTACTTCTTTCGCAGTCCATTTTAAACAAAATAACAATTGAACACTATTGAATTCTTCTTCTACTATCATTGGCTCACAGTGGAGCATAGGGCCTTGACCATTTTTTTATATCGGACTCTATTGCGAGATGTTGGGCATACATCATACCATGAATAATTTTCTGCTTGCAACTCCGCATTAATTGATCTTCTCCACGTTCTAGCAGATGCAACAACACGACGACCTCTTCCCTGTGTATTCCAACTAAGCGCTTGTCGAGCAATGCTTGTATTTGGCCTTCGAAGGAGGGATTTGGTTTGTCGCGTTAAGTAGATCTTCATTTTTAATGCGATTCGGCCACCATATATTAAGGACTTGCCGTAAGCATTTGTTTGTAAAGGTTTGCAGTCATTTATAGATGGAATTTCGTTTGCATGTTTCGCAGCCGTTGATATTCGAGTTGTTGAGATTTCCAAATAGCTCGAAGAATGCCGAATGTAGATTTTACCTTATTAATACGCGATTTTATATCCTTGTCTATGCCACTATTGAATACTATCTATAAAAAGGTAATGTAAACAAAAACCATATTATTTGTTGCAGTATGAATAAGTTTTGCTTGCATATTTTATTCGGAACACTCTTTATATATTTAAAAATTTTCTTAATAAATTACTATTGACAATTCTGGGTTTAGCAAAAATTTATCTAGGTCTTGCTTAGCTAATCCAGATCACTTTTAACTCGTTAAGCGTAAAACATGAGTATGACTTTTAAAAAAATTTAAATAAATAGTTTTTATATAGTTAAATTTTGCAAACATAATCAATTTGAAATAACTTATTAATTAGCATAAATAAAATAAATTTTGGCTATACATTTCTAAAAAGTTTTTTAACATGTAATACAATTTTACAAATTTAATCGAAATATATAAAACAAAAATTTATTGAATAAAAATAAAATCTAGCGCTGTAACTTGAAGGAATGTTTAATTACACTATATGCTAAGAAATACGCACTTTGCTAAATGATTTCTTAAATATAACAAACTTTTTATTTATTGCAACATCGCCATAAAGAAAAAGTTGAAGATTTAGCAAGAGAAATTGTAAATTCTTTCTATCATTAATGTTTACTTTTGGATTTAACGATTTCTACGACGCAAAGGTGTCGTTTATCGTTGGAAAAAATTATCTTGATCTTATTTCTTAATTTTAATATCTAGAAATTTTGAATACACCGGTATGTGATGGTAATCGATCGTTTTCAAATCGATCTATTTCAGATATATTTTTCAGATAATTTTCCCCATTTCCACAAAAAATAAAACCAAAATAAAAAAAGATATCAGTCAAAAGGATTAAAGTCCAAATTTTCATCATTTTTGGGGAAATAACCAAAAATTATATCAAAAATATATCAGAAATCGATTGATTTCCATCACATACCGGATAAAGTAAAAAAGTTTTACAAATACGATATAATCCGGTATGTGATGGAGATCGATTGCTTTCAAATCGATCGATTTCCCATATATTTTTGGGATAATTTTCGTTTATTTTACCAAAAAAATAAAAACCTGGATTTTAATTCTTTTAACTGATATCTTATCTTTTGTTTAAATATATTATAAAAATGGGAAAATTATCTCAAAAATATATCTGAAATCGAACAATTTGAATAAAATCCATTTTATCCGCATCTCTGTTTATTATACCTATATAACGATGTTACAATTCTTTAACAGAAAATCTGATATTTTACTTTCTTAAAATAAATTTAACAATTAAATCGATATAAATACATCATATACAATGCGTTGCTATAATTTCCTCAATACTCGTTTCATTTTAAGAAGTAGCTGATGACGAAGTAAACGTAAAATATAGACTTATCACGACACCAACAACAAAGAAACCCCCCACCACATATAAAACAGCCTTTTCCCTTAGAGCCCTTAACATCATGGTATTTAAAGTTCTCGAGGCACGACCCAATTCAGCATTAGTTTCCCTTAAACGTCCTCGTGAATTTTGTATGGTCTCCCTTTGATGATGCAAATCGCTCAAGACTTGGGCACCCAATGTTTCGGTTTCTACCAAAACACGATAGCCTTCCTGCAACCTATTGCCAGTTCTTTCGATGGTCTCGGAATTCTCCAAAAGTCTTTGTCTCTGATCATTGCTTATGGCCACATCTTCATAGTCATCATAGTCGCCAGCTGCTTGCAGATCCAATGTAGTATGTTTCTTCTTACCTGCTTCTCTGACTCTGGCATATTCTGTTTGTAGACGTTTTAGCTCAACCTGGGCACAATTTAATTTATTGTTGGCTGTGGTTCTTTGGGCCACACTGAGATCTCTTATCTCTAGGCCCATTTGTTCCAACAGTTCTTGGGCTTCTGTCAGGCTAGAATCGATTTTTGCACATAATTCCCTGCGTTCAGTGGTTAATGTTAGACGACCAATTTGACTCGTTATTTCAGCAATTAAAGCTGCATATTGCTGCTCGTAGTTCTCCAAGAGTGTCATTTGTTAAAATTTTTCTTTATTAATTTATTGTGCGCTTTAATTTTTTCTTGTGATATCTTTTATTTTTTCCGAAATTTTCTCTACTTTGTTTATTTTTTCATTCCACTGAACTTTTTTTGAGGGCAACAGCTGTTTGCTCAGAGATGGGAAATGTCAATAAAAGAAATGATGTTAACAACTAGGTTAAATTAAAAAGCACTGAAATAAATAAGCGGTTTTATAAACTAAAGTAAGTCTAATTTCAGACACGTCAGGTTTTTGCCCTTCAGTTTTGAGTAAACAAGAACTATATAAACATATTCAAAATTTTTTTATTACACTTTTATTAATTTCGCATCTACAAATTTAACCGTTAAACGATAGTTTGTTTTGTTACTTAGTATTTCCCGTATACATTTATACATATTTGTTTGCACTAATAAGAGAGACTGGGGCATATTCGGTGCTATTTGTTTACATGTTTAATTCTAGGTAATTATATAACAGATATAAACATTTTGTATCTAGTTGTTGTTTTAAAATAATGAATGATAAAAACTTTTACAAAAAATTTATGATGAATTAGTATTAGTAGCTTATTGCGGTTGCGAAACTTGGAAATGCACAAATGCACTCGATAAGCGCCTACAAACCTTTACAAACAAATGCTTGCCGCAAATCCTTATTATATGGTGGCCGAATAGCATAAGAAATGAAGATCTACTAAACGCTACAAACCAAAACCCTGCTCCTATAGAGGTATGTCAATGAAAATGACGGTTTATAGGCCACACATTCGTAGGCCAAATGCCAACATTGCTCGACAAGAGCTTCGTTGGAATCCACAGGGAAGCGGCCGTCGTATGTTGCAATTGATGCGTAGTTACAAACATCAAACTATTCATGGAATAATGTATGCCTAACATCTCGCAATAGAGTTCGATATAAAAGGGTGGTTGAGGCCCTATCCTCCACTGGGAGTCAAGGATAACAGAAGAAGATTATTTTTTAGAGTTTCTCTGTAGTAAAACTAGAACTATGTGTCTCCATGCCAACACTTTGTGTTACATAAGTTTAAATGTAGCTGGAAATATATATTTAAAATAAAGGTTTTTTTGCAAATCTAGTTAATCTTAAAGTCATTTCCGGCCCAAAAAAAGAATTACTGCAAAAAAAAGATATAGTTTTTAACCCTAGAACGTCATCCTTCGTTAAAACGACTACGGAAAATGTTAGAATTATTACTTGTTGTTTATAAACTTGTTTATTAATTGTAAAACGAAATCATACTTAGCTTTTGTTATTTGTTCAGAAATTTTATTGAAAATAAAATTATTACTTTTCAAACAGTTAAACCAAAAGAAAATTTTATTTTCAAATTAAAACAAAAAAAAAAGAAGGCTATAATATGTTAAGTTTTTATTAATAATTAAGAAATAAACAAATGAATTTCTTAAAATATTTATTAAACAGAGTCTATTAATATATAAGAAAACTATTTTGGTATCCATTTTTGCTCACGAAGAGTTTTATGGTCTCTTGAAGTATGCGTAGTCAAAATGACGAAGGATGACGTTAGTGTATGTAAAATAAGGATGACGTTCCAGGGTTAATAATATTGATAAACTTAGATAAATTTACCTTTTTTCTTAAAATTTCTCAAATAACTTAAAAAAAGTCATACTAAAAAACGGACATAATGCACTGATTTCAAGTACGAAATAAGCAAACAAAAAATTATAAAATACTCAACGCTATTTTATGCACATACATACATGTTCCACATTCAATAACTTTTGAGAATGACCTTTGATATTAATTTAAGAACTCTTTATTTAAAAGATTTTTCACATCAGTATTAAACGTTTGAACTATGAAATATATGAAATTTTTTTATCATCCTCAAATTGAGAGTAAACATTTTTTCTTACCGGCATTTCCTTTTTTTATAATGTAGAGTATTATATTATGTACTGTTTATAAAAGAGCAGCTGGGAGATAATATTCCTTTTTAGATACTTTTTTAGTTTTCAAAATATAATTCGTATTTAGTTTGTTACAGAACATGGTATTATTTAATTTTTTGATCTGTCTATAGTTGGAAATACTGCTCCTGACGATGATGGCCTAGCCAACCATTATTTTTAGAAATTACAAAACGAATGAATATAGCCCCCCCCCCCGTTCTTTTTGATGATAGGTACAATAATGAAACTTCATTTAGAAAACTATATAGTAAATGACGGCGGCGTTATTATATAATCGACTTCGTAATCTCTTCATTTTCTTTTCAATCAGGCATTTCTCCCGTCACTCTCATCATCAACATTTTTGATATTACGATGTAAATAAAAATCATATGGCGAAAAACAACAACAAAACAAAAGAAATAAATAAAGAAATAAAAAGTTCGAGTTTTGATGTGAAAAAGTTAATTTTTATTATTAAAGTCAAATAATGGCGGAAGAAATTGATGATAATGGTTTTTATCGGGAAGATTTTAGTGCTGAATCCGATTGGGAAATATTAAATGCCCAACTGTGTGAGGTATTTCAGAAATGGGAGCTGTCCAACGTGGAATGGGGTCGCAATTTTCGTCCCAATGAATTATTTGAGTGTGATTGGAAAGTGGAACAGGAGATGTTGGATGTAAAGGGTAATCATTTGTTGGTGGCTTACTTTAGAGCTGACCTTAAGCCAGATGAGAATACCAAAAAGGAAAGTGTTAATACTACCAATATTAAAGTTCCCTTGCATGAGGATTTATTGTCTTTAGACAATACATTTGGTCCGCCAGGCTTGGATGACAAGGCAAAGAATCTGCATTGGTTGGCACGATTTTATGGACTACGCCGTTTTGTGGTCCTGAATCCACGTAGTGATCACAGTAACTTTATAACCAAGCGTTCAGAATTTAATTTCTTCTTTAGTGCCATTTCCGTAGTGGCAGCAGAGGTTTGTTCAGCCGTACCCGTGTTTGTGCAGATTTATGATGAAAAATGGAATTTCTTTTTGGGCATTGGCATGACTTCCTACATGCGCACCAACTTTGATTTGGTGGCCTTGGAACAGCCACCACAAGATTACTGTTACTTGTCAGGATTACGCACTATGTTCAAGGAAAAATTACCCAAACATTGCAAACAACCCTCTTTAGTATCGGTGCGCAATACTTATAGCATGGATACCATAAGCTTACGTATACCCATGTATGTACCCTTTGGCATGACACCCTTGGTGGACGAAGAACGTTCCATTATAAGTTTGTCCTATTTTACTGCTTTGCCGCATGGTTTTTTCCCCGACTCGCATACTAAAACATTTGCCATCTTTACTTGGCCAGAGTTAACCGATAATATGGTCATCGATTCACCCATGCAAACCCAATTTGTACCCTCTAAAGCTCCCTGTGGTTCTTTATATCAAATTGTACAGGCTACTTCGTATTTGTCGACATGCTTGAAAAATTACCATAAATTAATAATGGCTAAAAATTCTTTGGAATCTTATGTGGGTCGCAACTTTACGGGTGCACTTTCGCCTTCAGATGTGGCTATACCTTTGGAGCAATTGACTAAACCACATCTGGGCACTTTCCAGGCCTATCGTCAACTTAAACGTGGTGATGAGCAGCATAACACGACGCTTAAAAAGCTGCCAGGTCCCATGAATGAACATGAGCTCAATCAAATGACTTACTATTTGTTTCCCGATATACATCCTAATGTGGCTTTGTTCCCTTATGAAGAAGCAAGTAGCAAGTTTAAGGTAAATAACTTAATTTTGTTCTATTTGAAAACATATTATTTAATTCTTTTTTAAATTTTAGGATCCTCATCGCATTAAATCAGCTGTAGCTGATTCCTTGGTTCATCGTTTAAGTTGTTTGCTAGCCACTTGTCATGCTCATTTTGGTGACAAAAGTGGTATGGCACAATTGTGGGCAACTTTTACTCGGGAAATACGTTTACTTTGGGATTGCTGTATTACTATACCGGGGTAAGTTTAATATGTTTTCAATACTTTAAGATAATTAATGGCAATTTTAAAGTTGTATTGGAAAGTTTGGAAAGTTTTCTTTTGAACTAAAATAAACTTTTTTTGGGAAACCTTAGACATAAAAGCCGATAATTCTTATTTAACACATATCGCTGGCTTAAAATGCAAAGGCACTTTTTCCGCTTTTTCTAGAAGTATACATTTTGACGTAGAAATGTACAACAAGTAAAAATACATACATTACAATGATAAAATTGCACTATCTCGTTTTTTGTGTTGTTGTTTGAGCAAAAGCGCTAAGTACGTCCCTATTAAAAGTACATTTCAAAAAAAAAAAAAAAAATACAAATTTTTATACAAAAAAAGTTTGATTGTTTTTTGTCATCCCTGAAAATTTGTCAAATATGGACTTAGAGCCTTTGCATGTTAAGCCAGCGATATAAGTTTTAAAACAAATGTAGTCGTTCGCACCAAAACGTAATAATTCCATCAGAATGATTTCAATAAAAAGTTACGTTTTGATGCGATCGATTTGAAAAGTTACGTTTTGAAACGTTCAAAATGAAAAATGTTTTATTTTTAGTACAAAAACTTAATAAGAAATATTTTTTTTGATATATGAAAAAAAATCAAAAACTATTAATACACGAAAAAACAATCAAAATAATGGTAAGAAATATATCGTCACCTGAAATGCAAAAGGGCGTAACTGCACTTCTAGTTTTTTATTACAGGAGAAGCAAAAAACGTTGTAACTTTTAAACTACAACAAACATTATACCAAATTTTGGAATTGGGTCAACAAGCCAACAGCAAAGAAAACTCTAAAAACTAAAATGGCACAAAACGTTTAGTTTTTGAGCAATTGCGAAAAAACAAAAGGGCTTAACCACACGAGCAAAACCAAAACAATGCACAAAGTTTTTTGTCAATAATAAAGAGACAGGTCTTAAAAATAGTAACGGTTTGTTTTCGAAACATAATTTAAAGTAAAAAGATAAGTTTTAAATAATTTAACATATGATAAACAGAGGTTTTTTTTAAGAGTTTTTTCAGAAATAACCCCAAACTTTTAAACTGTTAAAGATACTTAAATGAAATTTCATATATTTAGAACAGGGGAGCTTTAGAGTTGATCTGCAAACAAACAGGTCCATGTACGGTCGAAAATCCAACTTATGGCCTTTAAAAAATCTTAGTCTCGGATAATAATTTTTTGTATGATAAGCAAAAAAAACATCATAACTTTTAAACTAAATAAAATATTAATTCCAAGTTTTGAAATTTGGTCAACAATGCAACAGCAAAGACATTCCTGAAAATTTAAATGACCAAAAACAAGAAATTTTTAAGTAATTGCGAAAAAACAAAAGGGCTTAACTACAAGCTGAATATTTTCTGAAACCAAAAGTGAATATAATCGCTGTTTTTGACCGTACACCAAAAAAATTTTGTAGCTAAAATATATATTTTAATTTAGTTAATTTAGTTAGTTACGCCCTTTTGCATTTCAGGTGACGATATGTATCTCCAACTATAGAAATATACTGTTAGGTTAAAATTTTTGAAAAAAATACAACTTTTATAAAAACTGTTACGTTGTGGTGCGATCGATAATTTTTAAAATCTTTTTGTAACGAATTGATTGGCAATTTTTGAGATTTTATTTAATGTAACTATAAAGACCAGTATGTAGAGTAAAACTGCATTATTAATTCATTTTTTCAAAATGAAGTAGTGTAAAGTCAAATAAATATTTCCTTTATGCGTCTGGAAATTCTAATTTAATTTGTGAAAAATTCCATTTTGTCAGCAATAAATTACTTAAAATAGTCTGATCTGAGTCCAAATTTGATCGCGCTAAAGCTTCATATGACCTTAAAAAGGAACGCTGATTAGCTGGCACAGCTAAAGCCACATTCATTAGCTTTAAAATATCCTCATCCAAACAGATGTTATGCATGTACTGAAGCATATTACTTTGAAAGGGCACCATATTCCTTTCCATTAACGCTATAAGTTTTTGTCTGATCGATAGTTTCGATACAAAGCTTCTGGATGCTTTTGTACAACTCATAACGCGTTGTTGCAGCTTTGCATAGGCAGATTTCGGGGTTGTGATCGGTTGTGGATTGTCATAATCACATTCCTCGGAATTATTAATTTCATCTGGTTCGAATTTCACATCTGGATACTTGAGCTTTTTTATGCTTTCGTAGGTTTTTAAAAGAAAATCCTAAAGAAGATTAAAGTTTAAAAAAAGGCATAAAACTTTTATTTTATATTGACAACTTACTAAAGCTTGTGATTTTTGCTCATCACTTAGCATTGGTGATCCATTAAAATTAAATCTCGGATCTAAATACAAAGCGGCCACGAATTTACTATTTTCTAGTATTTCTTTTTTATAAAATTTCAAACATTCGATTAAATGTGTAGCAATATCATTTTCGACTTCCTCCAGCTCAACTTCACAATTTAACCAATCCCGAAAAAAGTCTCCCAAAACATATTGTTCCTGCTTTAATTGTTCCGCCAACTTAATCATGGGAGCATATGCCAATATAAATTTAACCACAAAATCCCAATCGATTTTTTTCAGAACATCAGAATTTTTTAAAATATCATTCTCTGTATGTTTGAAGTTAAGTAATGTCTTCAACATTTCATAAATCGAGTGCCAGTTGGAAATATGACCCACAACTGGCATGGTCACATTTAAATTATTCGAAAATATCAAATCTCGTAATTGTTTTACACTTTTTCTACAATCTTCGATTTGCTCGCAAAAGTTTTGAATAACATCGCCGCCTGCATTTGCTACACAATGGGTGGGACAGTGGCTAACAATTAAACTTGAAATTATGGAGACAACTATATTTTTATCAATTTCTTTAATCATTTTTAAGTCATCTGCTGTGTAATCTTCATCCTCTTGTTCCAGATTTAGTTCTTGTAGAATTTGTGAAAATTCTCGATTATAATTGACATCGATGTCTATGGTACTGGAGTAAAGTTGATCACAAGCAATTTCATACAACTGCAGACACTTTAATATTTGTGCCGATAGCCAGGTGCCATTTGGATTTCTGTCGATAGGTATTACGCCTAAAAAGGAGAGATGTGTATTATATAAATATATTTCTAAAATATATTTCTAAATTAACAACATAAACAATTTTCTTAAAAGTGTAACATAAGTGTATTGCACTTTAATCCCATTTTATTGAAATAATTACTTTTGTTATAAATAATTTTTTGATAAAACCAAAACATGTTGGTGGGAACTCATCACCTTATTAGGATTGGGTTCCCAAAAAAATGTCCAAGCTGGAATATCTTGACACCCGATTTGGAGATGCCAGCCATTCATACAATCAACTTTAGAGAAACTTTTCTAAGAATGAATGAGTCGGGTATGTTAAAGACAAGACATAAAGGCCACACTAGAATATAAATATAAAATACCGATAAGGCTATCGCAGAAGTGACAGTTCATTCCGAGTCGTTCCGATGCGAGAAACCAACTGCTTCGGAAACGATGAATTGTCAGATGTAGTCAAGGAGATGAAAGGCAGAACCAAAGGTTGTTATTCCTGTCAATTACGAAGCTCTAAAACAGATATTTAGACTGCCCGATGAATGTAGCGTCTTCAAGGCATACATGCAAGACTCTAATGGACTCTTCAGTCAACTACAGGGTTACAAAGATCTTTAAACCGGCTATATATTATAATCAGGTTTTGAATCAGGAAAACCACAAAACCTGGTGCGATGTCGAGTTCCTAGTGCCCTTTGACAAAATAAGGTATGTGAGGGACCAAAATCTTGCAAGATTTGAGAAGAACAAACTTATGGAAATGATATGGAGGGAAAGTAGGTGGGGTAGAGAATAAGGTGGGAATTTAGGATACGGGCTAATCGGTGGAACAAATTTTCAGTGGTAGTCATATGACCCGAAATCGATATTATCTTAAAAAATTGATGATACACAATAATTTCATAAATAAAACTACATGATATGAAACATTCTATAGAAGATTTTGCGATATGTGCAAATTATATTTCGTCAACTAAAATGCAAAAGGGCGTAACTGACACACAAATTACAATTGATTTTTTGATTGATTATGACATAGCATAATTGTATGGTCATAATCAGAGATTTTATGCACTAAAAACCAAAGGTTTCAAATGTTGCTGAAAATTTGTAGCCCTTGTTAAGCCCTTTTGGTTTCAGAAAATATTCAGCTTGTAGTTAAAAATTACTCGTTTTTTGTCATTTAAGTTTTCAGGAATGTCTTTGCTGTTGCATTGTTGACCAAATTTCAAAATTTGAAATTAATATTTCATTTAGTTTAAAAGTTATGTTTGCTTATCATATAAAAAATTATTATCCAAGACTAAGATTTTTGAAAGGCTATAAGTTCGCTTTCCGACTGTACATTGAACTGCTTGTCTACACATCGACTTTAAAGCTAATCTCTTCTAACTATATGAAATTTTTTGAGTATCTTTAAACGTTTAAAAGTTACGGTTACGCATATTTTTGAAATAGCTCTCAAACTTTATGCGTTTTTAAAGGTTTAAATTTTTGCTCAAGATTTGTATGGCAGTTGTTAAGCCCTTTTGGTTTCAGAAAATATTCAACTTTTTTACATTTTAGTTTTTAGAGTTTTCTTTGCTGATGGCTTGTTGACCCAATTTCAAAATTTGGATTTATTGTTTCTTGTAGTTTAAAAGTTATAATCTTTTGCTTCTCCTGTAAAAAAACTAGAAGTGTAGTTACGACATTTTGCATTTTAGGTGACGATATAATATTTATAATAAATTTTTTTATATTAAATTTTGTGGCAATCGGTCAATATTTGGCTATAGTTCTTATATATATAACATTCCCTTTCTATATCTACAATCAAAAAGATTTGAAGGTACATACAGTATATTAAGATTGCAATTGAAATTAGATAGCTATCAATCAATGTTACGTCCAGACTTTATATACGGTGGATGCATAAGGGATAACAAAATATATGGACCTGCCGTATTACTTTCAACGTGTTTGCCCTAACTATTAAACACCACAAAAAGTATTTAAGAGCTTATAATGTAAAACTACACCCGGTTATGAGACCAAAATTTGTGCAAAGTAAATACTAGGGAAACCACTTAGACACTTTTAAATGTTGAACTATAAAGCTGCAAATGCAACCGAATTTAGTCCAAAGATTTTACCAACAATATCAACACAGACAATAACACATTTTGAATTGGCTGCAACCTCGTAGATATTTCAGATGTTTGTAAATTTAGCACAATTTGATATAAGATTCGGCACAGCCTAATATAACACTCTTATTTGTTTATAGAACTGTTCATTATATCTAAACTCACCTATAGTATCCGTGCAGAGCTTTGTATTATCAACATACTGAATATGCAAGACCACCATATAGCGATGCATTCTGGCCACAATATCAATTTTAAGCGAAATCATTTGATTTTTGAACCGATTCTTTAAGAACGAACAAACTTTACTGCTAGACTCATCCAAAAGTTTTGCCATATAATGCGAATTTAAGTTGATATTAAATTTTTGTTCATATAGTTCCAATAAAGGTTTGAAATATTCTGCATCATCGAATATATTCAAAGGCATATTCTTAATTGTTACCAAACCCAGGCAACATTTCAAAAAATGATTCTTATCCATAGCGACATTATCGACATTAGGAATATCCATAAGAATTTTTGAATCACTGGTAGCAGCATAGGCTTCAAGAGGATCGGCCTCATTGCGAATCTCAAAGTCTGTAAAGGTCATATCATTTTCTAAAGACATAGATGATGCTCCGTCTTCATCATTGCCTCCATTTACACTCTGTGTTTTACGTTTTTTGGTCAAAACAATGTCCATTTTGTGTACGAGACGATAGTGACGGACAATGTTGCTACGAGAGGAGCCACATAATTGTTTGAAGCACTTTGTGCACTCCCATTTGCCTTCCGATTGGGTGTAGTATTGCATGATGAACGCACGCCTTTAAATGTCACTTTTTTGTTTTCAAAGAATAAAAGATATCAAAAATATGTCTATGAATTTTAATTCTGTTTTTTCGTACCTGTATTTGATTTTTAGTTTCTTGTTTTTTTTTGTTTGGCAAATTCTTTGACTTCGTTTGTTTATTGTATCAGAGACAGTGTTGCCACATAGAAATTATTTTTGTAGGTCTGCTTTTACACTAGTCAGGTTTGGCTCATCAAGACTTGAGTTTGTATGAGAAAAAGCTGACAGAATTGAAATTGATACAAAGTACGATTTTTCCATATGTTGTTTTTATACCCTTCACCACCATAGGGGGAAAGGGTATTATAAGTTTATGCCGATGTATGTAACGCATAGAAATATTTGTCTTAGACCCGCCTTTTAGTATACCAATAGGCTTAGAATCACTTTCTGATTTAGCGATGTCCGTCCGTCCGTCTGGCTGGACCCCCATGTAAACCTTGTAATCAAACTACAGGTCGCAATTCTAAAGATAATTTGATGAAATTTGGCACGGATCATTTTTTTGATAATGGGACCATGGCTATTGAAATTCGTCAAAATTCATTATTTGTGGTCCATTATTTATGGTACCTCCCATTCCCGGAATTGATATTTTGGCCACAAATATCAATATTTTTTCATGAAATTTAAAACAAATACTTCTTATGTAAATTTAAATCACTGTACCAAATTTCGTTGAAATTACTAAAACGCTCGTAAATCTAAAGATAATAAAATTTTTTATTTTTATTTTTTGCATACATAATTTTTGTAACAACTGTAATCAATTTGCCAAATTTCGAGATAATCGGTCCACATTTGACCCTTGCTCTCATATAAGTCCAAATGACGGAAACAGGTTAAATATATAAGTTTTGAGAAAATGTTTGTATGATGGCAAAATTTAGCAAATATTTGTCTTTATAGTATAAAGATAAAAAATGTCCGGTTTTTGAATAATTGCATAGAATCACTTATGCTATGTCTACATGATGGTCAGATCTTACAATATTGTAAGAAAAATTGTAAGAAAATTTCTTACAATCGTGTAAACATACAATTTTTTGCTGACAACGTTGTCAGCTAAAGCATTGTCAGCACATTGTCACACAACCACGTTACAATGAAATTGTCAGAAATCTTACAATCGTGTAAACACTCTATTTAAAATTGTCAGAACATTTTAAAAAATTGTCAGCTTCGTTTTTATTGTCAGCTGCATGAAATTCCACCATCTTACAATGCAATCATTGTCAGACAATTTTAACTTCTTGGTTTTAATTAAAAACATACGGTTTTTAGGATTTATATCATTAAAAAATAAATAAATAAAAATAGCAAAATAAAATATATTGAACATGCATTTTAATTGGGAATATAGTGTTATTATATATCAATCTAAAGAAGTTTTTCGAATAAAAATATTATAAAATAATTCATCTTTTTAAACCAAATAACCAAATAACACTTTTAGCAAAAAACTTGAAAACAGCCAACATTTTTGTTTTATCTGAGTTAACATTAATCGATTTTGGATTACAAAAATTTTTTATAAATATATTTGCGATGGTATAAAACTTTTTAAGCAAAAAATTATGGATCGAAATTGAAATTTCCTGTAACAATAGGTCTATGTCATGAATAAAGTTCAAAAGACACTTATTTAAGACATATTTCGATGAGCTCCTAGATGGCATACCGACATAACTTGCATGTATAGTTATTGGATGTTAATAGTGTTCTACCAAGTATACTATTAAATTTCAACATGTAGTTCTACTAACAACTGATATATAGCAAAAATTCGATGCCGAATTCAAATTTTTTATTTTCTTTTAAATTGTATTTTTTTTAATTTGTATAAATTCCTCAATTTGCGGATAGTATACCGACACAAATTATATATCAGATATTAGAAAATCATCCTAAGCAAAACGATATTATATATATTATCAAAGTAGGTATAATCTGAGATATCGCCAAATTCGATGTCTCACAAATTACCAAATTTAAAATATTTTTTTTTTGTAAAAAACTTTATTTAAAAAAAAGTTTTTTGAACTATATATCAAATTTTAGGAAATAATTCAGCGCAACTTGAGACCCTATGCTCCACTGGCAGTCAAGGATAACAGAATTTAGCGCAGCACAATCATCAAAATCGATAAATCAATAACTGAGATATCGCGAAAGCACAATATATCGGTGTCCTCAAATTGGCAAATTAAAAAAAATAAATTTAAAAAACCGTATTTATTTAATCCGAATTATATCAGATTTTAGGAAATTTTCCAATGCAGCACGCTATTAAATTTCATTAAAATCGGTTTATAAACACTAGAGATATCGCCAAAATTCAAAATTCGATGAGAATTGAATTGAAACATTTTTTTAACTGCATTTAAAAAAAAGATTTTAAAATTCTAAGAATAGTCAAATACGACTCTCTGAGTCGATTTAGACCCCGACTCCTGAGTCGATCGGTATTATTTTTATTTGTTTAAAGACGAATAATGAAAAAATTACAAACTGAATGGCAAACTTATAATATCCTTTTACCTGTTGGTTTATATAGATCAGATATTAGTAAAAAAATCGGTGCAGTATTGTACAAAAATTAAAAAATTTAATTTTAATAAAACTGTAAAAATAGGATTTGTATGTGTTATATAGTATGATTCCTCAAATTGGTTGGAAAATTACAATTATATATAGTTTTAAGTAATTTATGAGTCTGAGGTGCCCTATTTTGGGAGCCGATTGCGCCGCCATGGTAAAAGCTAGGCTTTTTAGGTTTAAACATTTCTGCCAAAATTATTTTAAAATCGGCCTAACGGTTTAAAAGTTGCAGACTTATTTCAATAATTTTTTCCACAATCCTACTGTGAGACGTTTTTGCTCCACCTCGCATTCATCTTCACAGCTTTCTAAACATACACATACAATTTTGGCAATTGCCTGTTTTTTCCATTTTGATTAATATTTTATAATAATCAAATATAAATCAAATTTATTTTATAATAATCAAATATAAATTTCAAAAATACAAAAATGAACAATATTTTTCATGTGCTTTGTGACTGACAATAGATCTGGCAATTTGTTGTGTACACATATCTGATAATCATGTGAACTGCCAATTTATTGTAAGCTTAATTAATTGTCAGACAATTTCTGACAATGAAATTGACAGCTTTTCTTACAATTTTCTTACAACCATGTAAACACACAATTTGCCTTTTGCTGACAATTCTTTTTTGTCAGTTTATTGGCAGCACATTGCCAGATGTGACAATATTGTAAGATCTGACCATCGTCTGAACGTAGCTTTATTATATTTACACAAAATGGCAACGCTGCATGTGAGTTTCTGGTAGTGTGGCCATTTTAGCGTTTTTGAAGCAAAATTTTGCATTATTTATATTTTAACTCCAAAATTTTTGTTTTGCATTTTTCAAAATATTAATAACATTAACAACATAATTGATTTTTTATAGTATTTATTTCTTGTTAAAAACAATATTCATTATTATGAAAAGTTTTATAAAAATATAATGGGTGAACCGATTTAAATGCTTGAGCCAGTTTTGAAAAGGGAATTAAATTTGGATTTGTTTTTATTAAAAAAAAACAATTAAAGTGCCCTCCGCTAGAGGGAGTAACAAGTGAACCTCCACGGTTTTTCGAATCTTTAAAATCGATTTTCTTAAAATTCTGACGTGCTACAGCAAAACGCCGAGACACGTATTTCTTTATTTTAAGCCTATTTTCATATTCTGTTAACATTACTCATGTGTACTCAAAAAAATTTGATTTTGTCGTACTGTGTTACAAAAATAGTATTTTTTTGTATTTTATTTTTATAATTTCATCTTATTCATTCATCTTTCATCCGATTTTGAATAGAAATTGAGCACTTTATATTTTTCCTTAAAACCCAGATTTTTTGGTATATTTTGTTAAATAGTGTGAAGTGGTTGGTGCTGGAACCTCTTCGACATTTTTAAGGTTTCGGAATCTTTTGAAGTTGTGCCATAATTTAAGTATAACCTTAGTTATATATCTATCTGAATACCATGGGATTCAGCTTCAAATATATAATTTTTATTTTGTTATTTTTAACCGCGCAGTTTTCAGAAAAGCAATTTAATTCTAAGTTTCTAAAACGTAAACTAAACACTTTATTTGTTAAAATAAGCTATTAGGTGTCTGAATCCGTTGATATTAAAAAACAATTCAAAATTTTAGATTTTTTTTTTATATTTATTTGACTAACGGAATCATGTTCATAATAGCTTATTTTAACCAATAAAGTGTCTATAAAAAAAATTAGAAATTTTGTATATGAAGCTGAATAAACGAAAGCACAACTTCCGAAGATTTCGAAATCTTAAAAATGCTGAAGATCCCACAAACTAGGTTTCAACAAAAACTTAAAGAGCTAATTTTTTTTAAAGGTTATTTGTGATTGAAATACAAATCGTAAAGTTCGTGGTGTATAACAGTAACAGACATTTCTTTTTTACTTTAATTAGACTTATTTTTGTTCTACTTGCATTTATTTTATGCAAATCATTAAGGCGGTTACTGAATTAGCCTATTCCCCGAATTCATGAAGCGAAAATTTTCCTTTTTTTTCTTTTTTTTATAATAAGTAAACCATTATTAATCCTAAAATGCGTTTGTTTTGTAAAAACAATAATATAAGTAAAACTGCCGCTCTAAGAGTAAAATACTTTTGTACAAAATTTTTATAAAACAGTTATTTTTTCAAAAAATAAAAATATTTTGATATCGAAAAAAAAATTTATTAAATAAAATTGTGTATTTTTTGGTTCCGCATTAATAGGCATTTTTTCTATAGAAAAAAGTAATTTTTTCTACAGAATACAAAAAATAGTTTTTCTAAATTAACTATGTTTACAAAAATAAATGTGTCGTGACAACACTGTTCGAGATTTTATTTCTCTGTTCTCTCGAACCATTTATTTTTTTTCAATAATTTGATTTTGTTCTTGTATTTTTTGTTTTTTTCTTTTCTTTAACAAAGCAGAAATTTAGTTAATATTTCTTCTAATGTGCCACTCACGGCCAAGTCGTGCGCTAGTCGTGTAAAATATTTTTTGTGAGTGGCACACAAAATGTGGTTTTAATTTTTTAGTTGATCGTGACTTGTGTAGAAAAAGTTTACTCTTGTCAACACAAGTAAGAGATGATGTACAAGAAAAATTTGTTAATACCCATGACTGTGTGCGAGATTTTTATAAAAAGGAATTTTTGCACATGAGTAAATGTGTGAAATGAGTGTTCAAATCCTTACCCTTGTTATTAACAAGTAAGAGTGTTATATTCGGTTGTGCCGAATCTTGTATACCCACCATCAAGCTGTCTGTTATAGTTTTAGATTTATTGGCATTTAAGTGTATTTTTGGTGAAATTTTGGCTGTTTCCGTAAGTTTTTTGTATGGGAGCTATGACTAAAGGTGAACCGATTTTGATGAAATTTTATATGCTGCTCAGGGCTTATCATCATAGCTATTATAGTTTGTTATTTATTAACAAACAATCGATTAGCGTAGGCGAGGTTATACGGGAGCTATGGTCAAATGTTAACCGATTTTGCCCAATTTCAATACCAAAATTTTCTCATAGATGAAGAATGTTTTTACTAGGTTTCAGCGATCTAGTTCCTTTTGTTTAGGCGTACATCGCTCAATCGTCTTAGAATTTCATAAGGATTCAGAATATATATCGTTTTTGATTTTTGAGCTAATATTAAGGAAATTACAAACGGAATGACAATCTCAATATACCCCCCATTCTTTTTGATGGTGGGTATAAAAATGGCTTTTAAAATAACGGCTTAAGTCTAGTTCAGCTGAACTGCACCGATCTTAAAAATTTTGATAGCCCATAAAGAACTTTTAATTTTAAGAATAATAGTGTAAAAATTTTTGGTTTGGGAGATATAGTGCCTTAAAGTTCCGAAATACAAATCAATATATCTCTATTACTTTTACTTTTAATATAGTTGCAATATATATATCATGATACAAGTACAAGGTAGTTCCAATAGTCTTACTAAATTTTTAATAAGGATTTTTGAAGTTTCATTTTTATATTTACATTTGAAAAAATATTGCCACTTTTTAAAAACACAGCTTTGAATATCGAACGGCATCATTATAAACACATTTTGACCTTGTAATTGTTATAATTGTTGTCTAGAAGTATTCCTTTATGATCCTCTCTTAAATTCAATATTTAATATTTTTTTTTTTATATTTATATTGAAGAAAAATAATTTCAATAAAAATATTAAATATTTACAAAATTGAAAACAAATCCAAACATATATGGTAGCTTTATTTTTTCACAAATGTCATAATCCTTATATATGTCAGATAGTGATTTTTAAATTTAAAAGTGACAATGGAACTACCGTGTACATATATCTTGATATATATCGTGTGAAAGTGCTCCGAAATATCTTTCAGATGAAATATCTCAATCGGCTTTTAATTAACCCATTAAGGTATTATTAACAAAAATGTTAAATTTCTCCCATGGTTTTTGTACATAAATGCCCTTACCTCGAAAACTAATCGATATGACGTAAACCAATGGTATATATACGTAAATAGTCAACCTTTTAAGCTTTCATTTGGAGCTAATAGTGAGCCAAAATCTTTACACCAGGGACCGTAAATAACAGTTATTTTTGAAATTGTGACCCCAAAAAATCTTCATGTTAGAGGCATGAAACAAAACTCATTTTAGGAGTTTTATTTTTCCGGCCAAAAATAAAACTCATTTTAGGAGTTTTATTTTTTCCGGCCAAAAATAAAACTCATTGAAGGAGTTTTATTTTTTCCGTCAGAAAATAAAACTCATTTGAGGAGTTTTATTTTTTCCGTCACAAAATAAAACTCATTAAAAAATTTTTACTTTTCCCGTCACTCATTTTTTTATTTTTTTTTAAATAATATTTTGTTTATTTATTCATAAAATGATAATAAAATATATAAAAAGCTAATTTTTTATGTGTTAAGTTTGACAAACATAATTTTTTCCAAATTTTCCGCAGAAAGATTTGAGCGCAGATCACTCAGTACTAATTTAAGAGCTGAAAATGCTCTTTCTACTGTATTTTTTTGCCTCCCAGAACTCAAAAAGAGGTTTATCAACCGATAACGGCCTTGGTGAAAAATTATCTATCTCATAGAAAGCCCTTTGTTGTTCATCATGATAACTTTCTTCGCTTTCAAGTTCCCTATCTACATTTAGGGAATTCAGATACTGTCCCAAAAGCGAGGTGTTTGATTGTGATGTGTCACAAATATCTGACGAAGATTGTAAAGCTTCCCTACTGGTTGACGGCTGATCATCACAATGATTTTTATTCGTCTGAAAAGAGAGCAAATTAAAGAACCTTTTTGAGAAATATTGATAAAAATACAAGTTAAACAACTTACATGATTTCCAATTGCAAAATCCTAACTATAACTTCTTTAAGGTGAGTTCGAACACACATTAATTTTAAAGGTTCACTCAATATGATGCAGTTAAGACGAGGATCCAGATATAAAGCTGCCAGAAATGTGGGATTTTGTAGCAGAACTTTCTCACGGCGTTCTAATTTTTGCAAAAATTCAGAGCTATTTGGCTTTGTTTGAACCTCAAGCTTCATTTCAAGCCACACTTTAAAAAAATCCCCAAAAAATAACTGCTCTTCTTGAAGTCTTTGAGTAGCAATGTACACAGGCTCTAAGAGAGATAACAAGATTTCCACATTTTCCCATTCTGACTGACTTTTTACGCTTTTACGCTTTTTATCATGAAAAATGTAGAGTTCCAGCGGGTCTGAACATCCATGGGAACTTTCGGTAAGTTAAGTTCACTAGTCTTACTCCTGAAATAATTTTAAACTTATTACCTTAAAATCATAGCAACTTTTGTGCAACAAACCTGTAAGTAGGAGTCCGCAAGACCTTTGCTAAATCTCTAATGCGCTTTAGAAAATCTCTGTTTACCTCATCTAGATAATCTTTAACAACCAGTTGCAACGAGTGAGCTGCACACTTTACAGATTGTATTAAAAATATGGAGAGTTCCTGAAGGCGATCGCTATGGATAGTGTCAGACTCGCTTTGATCCTCATTACCAAATATCCTAACCATTTTTAGTAAATTTCGTCCGTTATCCGTTGTTATAGTGTAAATTTGTTTTTTTTCGATGTCAAAATTTTCCAAAACATTTTCAACTTTTTCCTTAAGATATTCAGCTATAAATTGCTATTAAAGTTGTCTGTAAAGTTTACACACAACAGAGATATCGAGGTTTAAAGTTATTTTTTTTATACCCACCATCAAAAAGAATGGGGGGTATATTGAGATTGTCATTCCGTTTGTAATTTCCTTAATATTGGTTCAAAAATCAAAAACGATATATATTCTGAATCCTTATGAAATTCTAAGACGATTGAGCTATGTCCGTCTGTCTGTCCGTCTGTCTGTCCGTCTGTCTGTCTGTCTGTCTGTCTGTCTGTCTGTCTGTCTGTTGAAATCACGATAACGTCTAAACGAAAAGAGCTAGCTAACTGAAACTTAGCAAAAACATTCTTTATCTATGAGAAAATTTTGGTATTGAAATTGGGCAAAATCGGTTAGCATTTGGCCATAGCTCCCGTATAACCTCGTCTAGGCTAATCGCTTATTTGCTAATAAATGACAAATTATGACAGTTATGATGACAAAATTTGGTATCTATAAGTTTTAGATAAGCACTAGGCAGCATATAAAATTTCATCGAAATCGGTTCACATTTAGCCATAGGTCCCATACAAAAAACTTACGAAAACAGGCTAAATTTCACCCAAAATACACTTAAATGCCAATAAATCTAAAAGTATAACAGATATAACCACTAAATTTGGCACAAGAAAGTCTTATATCAATGCCAGCCAGTGTGCAAAATTTTGTCACAATCGGTCACTATTTGACCTAGCTCCCATATAAAAAACTTACGAAAACACAAAAATTCAAAAAGAAAAGGGGATTTATGTCCGTCTGTCCGTCAGATAAAATCGTGATAGCTCCTTAACTACAAGAGCTAGTAAGACTAAATTAAGCACAAGGAAGTCTTATGTCAATGCCAGCCAGTGTGCAAAATTTCCTCACAATCGGTCACCATTTGACCATAGCTCCCATATAAAAAACTCATGGAAACACAAAAATACATAAAGAAAAGGTTGTTTATGTCCGTCTGTCCGTCAGTCCGTCAGATAAAAGCACGATAGCGCCTTAACGAAAAGAGCTAGAGGGACAAAATTTTACAAAAGTATTTTCGATATCATGAAAAAGATGTGTGTTGAAAATGGACAAAATCGGTTCAAATTTAGTTAGAGCTCCCATATAACCCCGCCCCGGGAAATACATTAATGCTGATAAATTGAATACAATTGTAATAGCTATGACGATTAAATTTAAAATAGGGAAGTTTTATGCAATTTTTGATCAGTTTATCAAATTTTATAGGAATCAGTCCATATTTGACTTTAGCTTTCATGTGAAAAACACTCACGGAAACCAAAAATTTTAGCAAAGGCCAGTTAAAAGCTATTAAATTAGAAACTATGATAGCTATGGTCACTAAATTTTGCAAGAATAAGCTCTCTATATATACCGGCCAGTGTGTAAAATTTTGTTATAATCGGTCAACATTTGGCTATAATTCTTATATATATAACATCCCCTTTTTATATCTACAATCAAAAAGATTTGGAGGTACATTCATTATATTATGATTGCACCTATGAAATTATATAGGCATCAATCAATGTTCAGCCCAGACTTTATATATGATGAATGCATTAGGAACTCATAACGAAATATATGGACCTGTCGTATTACTATTAACGTGTTTAGCCTAACTACATATTAATCACAACGAAAAGTATTTAACAACTTATTAATGTAAAACTATACCTGGTTATGAGACCGAATTTTGATCAAAGTAAATACTGGGGAAACCACTAAAATATTTTTGAATGTTGAACTATAAAGCTACGGAAACCTAATTTAGTCCAAAGGTTTTACCAACAATACCAAATAGCTTAGCGATTTTTCCAGTTTTGGTGCAGATTTTGAATTAGCTGCACCCTTGTAGATATATGAGATATGTTTCTAAATTTAACACAACTTGATGGTGGGTATATAAGATTCGGCACAGCCGAATATAACACTCTTACTTGTTTTATCTTTCAGTTCCAAAGTCTAGTTTAACTGAACTGAACCGATTTTAGTAATTTTTATGGCCCTTAATAAACTTTTAATTTTAAGAATAATAGTATAAAATTAAATAAAATATGAAAAATAATTAAAAAACAATCGCGCGATTTTTTTAAAATAACTTTTCAACATTAAAAATAAAAGTCAAATAAAAATTCATATTGAAAAGTTATTTCCAAAAAATCGCTTGCCAAAAATTTGTATACTACTATTCTTAAAATTAAAAGTTTTTTATAGTAATATGTAATTTCAAATTAATTATTTATTTTATTTGAATGTCACTGCTGACAAAACGTTAATGTTCTTGGTTAGGTTTGCCACTTTAGCGTTAACGCTAAGCAGAAACGCTTGACGCTCTTATTTACGTTGGTATATAAGATATTATTATTAGACTTACCTTAATTTATCCAATTTTTGAGCTCTAAATAAAATACAATAACTCGATTTTTTTTTAACAAAAATATTTATGCAATTTTATTTGGCAAAATGTTGAAAATTTTGTGTACAATAACTTTAATAAATGCGAAACCAAATCGAAAAAGTCTCTTACAAATACGAACAATACTTCTTACATTAATTTATTTCTATGTATTTGTAATTTTCTAATATTTATGTTATTATACCTTAACATATTTAAAATAGATTATAAAGCTTGTAAACGATTTTGTTTTTACATTAAAATATGGACAAAATTTTGTAACAATCAAACGAAGATGTTTATGTTTGTCCAATTTCTGATATTTCTGATTAAGATTAATTGTAGTAGTTTAAATACTACACCATTTTCAATAGTAATTGAGAAATTTTCAAATTGAATTGAGAAATTTTCAATTGAAATTGAGAATTTTTAATTGAAATTGAGAAATATTCAATTGGAATTGAGAATTTTCAATTGAAATAGAGAAATTTTCAATTGAAATTGAGACTTTTCCATTGAAATTGAGAAATATTCAATTGAAATTGAGAATTTTCAGTTGAAAATGAGAAATTTTCAATTTAAATTGAGAAATTTTCAATTGAAATTGGGAATTTTTGAATTGAAATTGAGAAAAGCCCAATTGAAAATGAGAGTTTTCTCAATTTTAATTGAAAATTTCTCATTTTTAATTGAAAATTCTCAATTTCAATTGAAAATTTCTCAATTTCAAATGAAAGTTCTCAATTTCAATTGAAAATTTCTCATTTTCAATTGAAAATTCTCAATTTCAATTGAAAATTTCTCAATTTCAATTGAATATTCTCAATTTCAATTGAAAATTTCTCATTTCCAATTAGAGTTTTCTCAATTTTAATTGAAAATTTCTCATTTTTAATTGAAAATTCTCAATTTCAATTGAAAATTTCTCAATTTCAAATGAAAGTTCTCAATTTCAATTGAAAATTTCTCATTTTCAATTGAAAATTCTCAATTTCAATTGAAAATTTCTCAATTTCAATTGAATATTCTCAATTTCAATTGAAAATTTCTCAATTTCAATTGAAAATGGTGTAGTCGAAAGGGTTCGTATATAGTCCAAAATTTTCCAAAGTCTAATCATTTATAAGATTGTATTTATTTAAATGATAAATATATTTATTCTAAGCATTTCCTAGTCCAATTTTTAATCCATCATCTAGTTCACAATTTCTAATTAAAGTCTTTTGGAAGCCAACATCCTTCCTTAACTTTTATAGTCCAATTTCTAAGAAACGGTATAACATATTGTCCAATTTTTAATTAAAGAATTACCTCTTTGGAGGAAAATGTGAATACACGAAGTAACCGGCCATTACCTAAAAAAGTACCATCCCAATACTTTTATTATCTTGACAATTCATTTGATTTTTCATTAATACTAAAAGGTAGTACGAGCTTAACGAATGTCAGAGCTGAAATGTTATTGGCAGTTTGAACATCGACCGCTCGTACTTTCGAATCGGAACTCGATCGATTCGGCCGAGCTTCCATTCTTTTAGAAGGTGGCACAATGCCATCGATTCGAAATACCTTTGTACAAACTACCACTTGCCATGTTTATGGAGTTAAACTAAATATTCGCTTATCGAAATAGGAAGTAGGAAATATAACAGTATTAAAATAAATTAAAGAATTTAAAGTGGATTTAGGTCATTTACATCGGGGAAGTATAAAACAATATAGGCCAAATATCGACACTAGCATGTCCCTTGGCTGATACATCATGATTCGCTACATCAACTGAGTTGTTATGAGAGTCCATGTGATTCTAATTGTCAGTTTCAGTGTTGTTCGAAATAAACGAATCTCGATTACCAAGAAATGTTAGCCAATGATACGGGGGTTTTCGAAGCCAGGACAGATAGATAGTCGCCCACAAGAAGACTTCCGAAAAGGTAAGATTCAGTACCATTTTTGCCACAAGAGTTGCAGCGCAGAGCTCTAGGGTTACCAGCGTAAACAAAATATTAATCGATTTTTGTATGAAATGTTTCAAAATATACTAATCGTCCCAGTTTTTAAAAGGTATAAAAAACGCTTCTTCTTTTTTCAATCTGATGAAGCATAAGATAGCATAGCAGTTTTAGGATAATTCAGTGGTGTAATGACGACTTACCAGTTTCAGGATAATTTTGCTTTTTTAGGATAACTCAGTTTTTACCTTTTTGGCCCCTTGAATCGAAAATTGGATGTTTGGTATTTTATTTATGGTAATGATTCCGGTGTAAATTTTGTTTTTACAAAATATTCATTGGTTCAAACGATACAAAAAAAAAGTACCAAAAATAGTTTTCCCCGTTTTTACACTCGATTTTTTCCATTTCCGAAAAAGTACTATATGCTTCTCAACTCATTTTTATTAGCTGATTTATACCCAATCCCAGTTTCTTTCTATCTACATTTTTTCTTTTCCACCCAGTTTTACAACCTAAACTGGGAAATTTAAAGCAAGTAGAACAATTTAATTTTTGTTTCTATTGCATTTAGCTAAGTAGATATAATCTTATCAATATGTCCCTTTTCTACCCCCTAAATAAAAAAGTACCAAACACGTTTTTGATATTTCTTCAATATCAATAAGGTCTATTACAATTAAAGAAACTATCTCTTTTCCCGTTTTTACCCCTTTAGTCTATACTAATACGTGCGGGATATTTTTTTGATATTTATCTATTGCTGCATGAATTTCGTTTCTATGTTAATTATTTAAATGGTATATATTGGTCAAAAGAGTAATTTTAGTTTTTCCTTTTTTCTCCTATTTGTCCCATTTTTAAAAAATTTCAATTTTCTTTTTATAACCCTTTTGGATTCCTATATACATACAACGTTAAACTTTTTCCCATTTTTTACCCTTTTATACCCCTTAACGTCCGATTTAAAAAAGGTACCAAATAAATACCCTTTTAATTTCATTGCTGATCTCATTGTGATGTAGGGGATGATGGATACCAAGCAACGGTTCTGATTGGTCTTAACTTGCTAAACCCACATTTATCTTCATTATCTTTCATCTCAACTGTGGAAACTGACCTCCACGTGGTATTACCCGGGGAACTACGTTAATATAGTGAACTAGTAGTGAACTAACATAGAACTATAAAAATTAGTTTAGGACATCGGGATAGTAACCCACTCCTGGAAAAAAATTACTATGTTGCCGCAGGGAACTGTAGAAAATGCGACTACTATACAAATTCAAGATGAACTAGAATGTTTTGGCATACTTTTAGCCTTTTAAAAGCTCCTACTGTTAGGAAAAATAGAATGCAATTTATTAATCTGTCCAAGAATATATTAATTCTATAGAGTTGTGTCCCCATTTATGAAGCAATAAACTCTTGCTTATGTCCGCCGTGACAGGACGCTTCCTGATTTCAAGACATAGTAATCTACGAGCCGAAACGACACGGAGCTTCTGCAGCTTAGGCTTAGGACTGTCAACTTAACAACACCAGTTATCAATGACCTGGTCGATCTGCTTGTCGTTGATATTGTTCAAGTTATGAGCATTTTAATGCGACTCCAGATCGTCCCCAACTTAGGTTTTATACCTAGTCTAACTTTTTAATTGGTAATTGGAGGGACCAAATCGCCGCATTCGATATCGATCAAAAACTCAGAGTATTAAGCAAATATTATGTAACATACCTTAGGGATTTTGAAAATAATTTGTTTTGCAAAAAGTTTAATAAAAATTGATATCTAAACATATCCATTTGCTTGTCAAAACATTTAGTTTTAATGAAATCTGGCAACTTTTGACAAATAAGTTGTCAAAATGGTTTTTCAATAAGATCACAAAAAACGGTTTTGGATATCAATGAAATTTTTTATTCCCGTAAAAGCACGTTTGATGCCATTATGTATGAAACTCGATTTCTTTTACATGGCCATCACGGGCACACTTGCAGAAGTCCAGACGCTGACCCCAATTTTCGACGGTTTTCAAGCATAAATTGGCAGATACTGCTGCAATTTCACGTTCGATATTCGTACGAAGTTCATCAATTGAAGCATAGCCGCGAATAACGTTCTAAGCGACAAAATTGAAATTGTTCGCAATTTGATAATTATAGATAATTTTTTTTTTCTAATTGTATTTTGATTACGGTTGTCGAATATACGACTTCGACTACGACAGTTTGTACTAGATTAAAGAAAACATCAGCATAATTTCATTAATCTAGTACTTACTGTCGTAGTCGATGCCGTATATTCTATATAAAAAGTTTGTTGGTTCGCAAAATTTGAACCGATGGTGGTGCGACAAATTTGATAATGGATTTATATAGACAATTACTGTCTTAGACCGACTAGCCGGTTGTTACTTTTTAAAAGTTTGGCAATTTCAGGGTATATCCTATTATATCTGTGGCTTGGTGTTAAAAGGGCCAATGTCAATTTTTTGGAGTTTTCAGTTAATCGTCTTTTATTTTGACTTCAACAGCTGATCTCTAACTTAGAACGGATTTATAAGGAATTTGCTAGACAATGTTGCTATGAATTTATATGAAAACTAAAACATTTAATATAATTTTCTCAAAACTACTTTTTTGACATTGGCCCTTTTAGCATCAAGGCACAAATATGCTATGTTGGTATATTACTATATAAAAAGTTTGTTCTGCAAAAACAGGATTTGTAAAAATCGGCTTTTAAAACGTTATTCGCGTCTATGCTTCAATTGTCGCTGTCTTGTTTGCATAGACCATAGACTTGACGTAGCCCCACAGAACATAGCCTAACGGCGTCAAATCGGACAACCGAGGCGGCCAATTGACTGGACTATTTCGTGAAATAACACTTGGTTTTCAATAAATTGATTGTGACATTCGCTGTGTGGCTTGCGGCGCCGTCCTGCTGGAACCACATGTCCTCCAAGTCCATATCATCCAATTGGGGCCAAAAATATTCTATTATCGTTGAGCGGTAGCGATTTCCATTCAAAATAACGTGCCGATCTTGATCATCACGGAAGAAGAACGGTCCAATGACGCCGCCGTAAACCGCACCAAAGCATAATTTTTTCGGAATGCAATAATGACTCATGAAGTACGTGTAAATTGCTGCCTGACCAATAACGCATATTATGTTTATTGACGAAACCGTTCAGCCAAAAATGAGACTCATCGCTGAAGATGATTTTTCGATGAAAATCCGAATCATTTTCAAGTTGTTGCTCAGTCCAATTCAAGAACATACGACGCTTTTGATGGTCAAGCGGCTTCAGTTCTTGCTTCAATTTGATCTTGTAAGGATGTAAGCGAAGGTCTTTTGGAAAAATTCGCCATAACGACGTCACTGAAATGCCCAACGCTTGAGAACGACGTGTGAGAGACACATTTGGGCTTTCTTTAATTTAAGTCTTAGCGACAGCAATATTCTTGACACTACGGGCACTTCTTTGTCTCACTAGCACGGGAACATTTTGTACTGTGCCTGTGGACTCAAATTTTTTTACCAGACGCTCAATTGTTGATCTGCTAGGACGATTATTGTGTTATCCTTGACTCCCAGTGGAGCATAGAGCCTCAGACAGGACAGGACGATTATGACGACCATAAATTGGACGTAGCACTCTTAACGTTGAGGCCACTGACTCCGAGTTTCGGTAGTAAATTTTAATAATTTCGACTCGTTGTTGGCTCGTATATCTTTCCGTCATGAAATGGCAAACCTTTCTGAAGAGAAATTTCAATACCGCTGTACTTTTGTAGAGCCCCTGTTGAAAAACCCGATATGTTATATATTATTTAGGTTATCCTAAATGTAAGCTACACAAATGTTTCTTAAATATCTTACTTTCTATCGATATCGAATGCGGCGATTTGGCCCCTGGTCGATCTGCTTAACTATGATATTGATCAAGTTAAAAGCTGCTTAATGTGATGTGGATGGTTCATGAGATGGATCCAGTTACACAAGGGTTTCATAGTTTAAGACGTTATTAGTAAGACACAGTATCCCAACCTAATCTTACCTTCAATCCAACGTTTAGTCTTTAATTTAGGTTTTACACCTATTCCAAAATTTTATTTCAGATCTTCTGATATTCTCACGAATTTTTAAGTTATCCGCCCCATTGTGCAAAGTTCACTACTTTTACTTCTTCCCCTAGTTTTCTAGATTGTTTCTCTTGATGTTGTTGTTGTTCTGTTTGTATCTAAAAGCAGAGCAACATGTTTCTCTTATGTGCTGTAAAGAGTATAGTAATATTTTTCTCTTTTATCTACATTCTCTCTCTCTGATACTGTTAACTCCCTGCTAGCATTTTTGGACAATTTTAATCAAATGTGAGTCTTTTTTGACTTCACTGCACGATTAAAATGATCATTTATGATATCACTTATGAGTTAAAAATGATCATTTTGTGTGAGAAAGTGGTACCCTTCATGCAACTCTTCAAAACGAGTCTTAATTGACTCGTTTTGCTGATTAGAATATGACTGCACACATTTTGCCAGATTTGTTAAAAAAAAGAATATCTAATTTTAGAACACGTTATATCTATTTTTAGAACAGTGAAGTTGTGTTAATAATTACAGAAATTGATGTTGCCGAGACCGAGGAGAGAACCTAGGCTGCTGTATATGATATGTAATGCTTAGTAGTCGACGTGCTAACCAACTAAGCCACATCACCCATAATGATAATAATTTTTAACTAGTCGCTTGCTAAGCGTCTATGAGTCTTTTTGTACACTTTTTTGGTCACCAAACTGATTGGACACATTTTTCTTTCAACTAATCGCTTTTAAGGTATTTTCTGAGTCTTTTTGTGGTCCTTTTTGATCACTAAACTGATTAAAATAACATCGTTTTCACGATAATATTTTGATTGTACACATTCTGTAAGAATTGTTTGTGCTTTTGTAAACTAGTCGTTTTCTAAGCTTTTTAAGGAGTCTTTTTGGAATCTTTTTTAGATCACAAAGCTGATAAATCAGTTTTTGATCATCTATACGAATCCAAAAAGACTAATTTTGCTGATATTATCGTCAACAATCACCAAATTGCTAGTCGTATTAGGATCGTTTGTACGATAATATTTTGATTGTACACATTCTGTAAGAATTGTTTCTGCTTTTGTAAACTAGTCGTTTTCTAAGCGTTTTAAGGAGTCTTTTTGGAATCTTTTTTAGATCACCAAGCTAATTAATCAGTTTTTGATCATCTATACGAATCCCAAAAGACTCATTTTGCTGATATTATCGTCAACAATCACCAAATTGCAAGCTGGGCTTTAGATAATCTGTTTGTACAACGCATGTATGAGTGTGTTCTTGATCGTGTGAGAATGTATTGGAACACGCATGAACTTTTGTAAGCCACATTGTTAGTGTAATCAACGATTACAACGATTTACGTCTGCAGAAATTGCTAGAAACTCTCTTCTCTACTATATAAGACCGATGGACTATGGTATTGTGGGAACAGTTTATATTGAAACGCGTATAAGAGAACAGTGTGACTAAGAATATTTGTAAAGCAGTTTTGTGAAGTTTGTTTACAGTTTTTGTGAAAGTGTGTTTAAAGTGATTAACTCTAAAGTTAACAAAAATATAACTTTGGAAAACTACATAAAGTATTTTAATTAATTTGATAACGGTTGTTTTGCAAAAAGAATTGCTTCCACGTTTTTAAAGGAAAAACGTAACAAAATATTGATTTTCGAAAAATTCAAAGTCTAAACGATGCATTAGAAACTTTTTAAGCGTTCAGAAAATCAGAAAAGTGTAAAGTTATGAAAAATCCCTTGAGTATTTCGTCCAAAAAAAAACGTACAAATTATTTCGTTTACAAGCTTTATATAAGTGATAATGTCAATGTTTTGTCTCTTTAAATGTGTGCTAATGAATCTATTAAATATTTTATTATTTATTAAAGTTGTATTATATTTAATAATTATTATATTTAATACTTAAATTTAACTATTTATTATTAATTGTATTTACATACTTTATGAATATGTAACAATAAATGAATGTGTTTTCTCTAAATTGTTAAGTGTTTTTGAAGCCACTAATGTTAATGCCTACTATTTACACCTTTTGTTTTTAATATTAATTATTTCATTTCTACTTATCTAATTAATTTTTAATATTTATATTTAAATTGATTTTGTTTAATGTAATTTCTAATATTTTGTATCAAGGATTAACTATTTTGTAAATCCTTGCAAGTGTTAGAATTTGAATTTTTGATAATGGTGTTTTGTGTTAAGGCAGTTTATTATCTCAATAATTTATTTTTACAATGATTTTTGTTAATTTTGATATTTTTATAACTCTATTTTTTATATTTTATATTTTAAAATAGAACTTATATTTTCAATTGATGTTCGGTATTAGAAAAACAAGTGGGAAGGTGCCTGCCTGCGGACAGTATTAAACTTTCGGCTTTTGTGAGTGTAAGTCACGTTTCACACGAATCAGGTTTTCTTGATCAATTTTTCTTTAAATTTCTTTTGAACCTGCATTCACGTTCACCCACAAACATTTTCTTAATCAGTTTTCATTTTATTTTCCTTAAATTTCACACACATTTTCAAAATTTTCGTAAACTTGATAGAACGATCAGGTTTGCTCAATTTAATTCTGTCCGTTTTTCTCATACAAATTCAAGACTTGATAAGCCAAACCTGACTAATGTAAAAGTAGACTAACCGTAATACAAATTTGCATGAGCTATTGAATTGGCTTTGAATCTTTCAAATCACCCCGACCGGTTTAGATCTGACCTAGTGAACTACTTATGTATACTACTGTCATACTGTCAAAATTTCAGAAAAATTGGACGGTTTGATCATCCATTTTTGTAATTTTAAAAAGCCGAATTATATGGGAGGGGTCACGACCACTTGGTATTTCAGAGAAAAGCCTAGGTTTTTTTAGCCACCAATCACACCTTACCACACTGTCTAAATTCTAGAAAAATCGGTTGGTTTGATCATCCATATTTGTAATTTTTAAAATCTGACTTATATGGGAGGGGTCACGCCCACTTGAGATTTCAAAAAAAAATCTGACCTATTTTATCCACAAGTCACACCATAACATACTGTCTAAATTTCAGAAAAATCTTGCTTCATGATCTGCTATATTTGTCAATTTTAATATATGAGTTATATGGGAGGGGTCACGCCCACTTGAGATTTAAAAAAAAGCTAGCCTATTTTAACCACCGATCACACCCTACCATACTGTCTAAATTTAATTTCAGAAAAATCGGACCGCTCGGTCATTCATATTTGTCATTTTTAATATATGGGAGGGGTCACGCCCACTTGAGATTTTAGAAAAAACTCTTGGCTATTTTAACTACCGGTCACACCATACTCCACTGTCTAAATTTTAGAAAAGTCGGTCGGTTTGATCATCCATATTTGTATGTTTTAAAATCTGACTTATATGGGAGGTCTATTTTATCCATCGGTCACACCTTAACATACTGTCAAAATTTCAGAAAAATCGGGCCTCTCGGTCGCCTATATTTGTCATTTTTAATATATGAGTTATATGGGAGGGATCACGCCCACTTGAGATTTCGAAAAAAAAAAAATTAGCCTATAGTCACCACCGGCCACACAATACTACACTGTCAAAATTTCAGAAAAATCTGTCCGCTACTTTCGGAGATCCTTACCAACAAACAACATACAAACAGACAAACAGAGGTGGACATTTTTTATAGATATAGATTGAGAGGAGGCTTATCCCTCTATAATTTGCACATGCAGTTTTATCTCCTTTTGTTGAGCACAGGACAAAGGACACTAAGATTCCAATCGTCTGGCATGTATTCTTCTGACCATATTGCTTTTATTAGTTGGGACATAAGCCTTATCAACTCATCTCCTCCGGCCTTAAAAAGCTCTGCAGGAAGATCATCGGCACCCGCAGCTTTGTTTTTATACCCTTCACCGCCATAGGTGGAAAGGGTATTATAAGTTTGTGCTGATATATGTAACGCATGGAAATATTTGTCTTAGATCCACCTTTTAGTATACCAATAGGCTTAGAATCGCTTTTTGAGTCGATTTGGCGATGTCCGTCCGTCTGGCTGGCTTGACGGCTGGACCCCCATGTAAACCTTGTAATCAAACTACAGGTCGCAATTCTAAAGATAAATTGATGGCATTTAGCACAGGTAACTTTTTTGATAATGGAACCATGGCTATTGAAATTTGTCAAAATCGGTCCATTATTTATGGTACCTCCCATAGGTCCCACTTCCCGGAATTGATATATTGGGCTCAAATATCAATTTAGCACAGGTAACTTTTTTGATAATGGGCTCAAATATCAATTTAGCACAGGTAACTTTTTTGATAATGGGACCATGGCTATTGAAATTTGTCAAAATCGGTCCATTATTTATGGTACCTCCCATAGGTCCCACTTCCCGGAATTGATATATTGGCCTCAAATATCAATATTTTTTCATGAAATTTAAACCAAATACTGCATATATAAACTAAAATCACGTTAAAATCGGTCCACATTTGACCATAGCTCCCATACAAACTTTTCTTTAAAAAGACACTAAATGAGACAAAAATCACTAAAACGCTCGTAAATCTTAAGATAATGAGAATTTTAAGTTTATTATTTGCATAGATAATTTTTGTAACAACTGTAATCAATTTGTTAAATTTCGAGATATTGGGTCCACATTTGACCCTAGCTTTCATATAAGTCCAAATGACGGAAACAGCTTAAATATATAAGTTTTGAGAAAATGTTTGTATGAAAGCAAAATTTAGCAAATATTTGTCCTTATACAGGATAAAAAAAAACAACTTTGACCTTAGTGGTGAAGGGTATCGTATAGTCGGGGATGACCGAGGTCAGTGTCCACAGTTGAGATAAGGGATAGAAAAAGATAAGTCTGGGCTTTCCAATTTAAAACCGATCAGAACCGTTGCTTGGCATTCATTTGGGTACTTTTTTAATTAAAAGGCGGGAAAAAGGGAAATTCGGTAACATTACGACTCCACAACTAAAAGGGCTGGAGACGAAAATAAAATTCCGTTTAAAATAGTTGTGAAAATAGAATGAACACGTTTTTGGTACTAAAAATATAGTCGAATACGGGGTAAAGAACAGGAAAAACACTAATAATATATCGAGCCCTTAAATTTAAATATTCGTAAGCGACATTTCATTAAATATCTCTTAAACTATTAGAGATAGCGTAGTACAGTAAGCATATTTTTCTTTCTTTCTTAAGTAGTTTTCGAATGACTAAAAAACTTTTCGATAGGTTTATATTTACGAAAGTTATACGTACCAGTAGGTTTTACATACACTGGTGCTCAACTTTGGCTCAGTGTAGAGGCCACTGTGCTAAAAATAGACATGCTTTCAAAAATTGGTCTAAAACTTCAACTACCCATTGGCCGATTTCTGCATATTTAATTAGTTTATCGAAAGTAGCAAACTAACAAAAAACAAGTAAGAAAGTGCTATAGTCGGTCAAGCCCGACCATACGATACCCTTCACCACTAAGGTCAAAGGTGTTATTTTTCCTGTATAAACACAAATATTTGCTAAATTTTGCCATCATACAAACATTTTCTCAAAACTTATATATTTAAGCTACTTCCGACATTTGGACTTATATGAGAGCTAGGGCCAAAAGTGGACCGATTATCTCAAATTGATTACAGTTGTTACAAAAATTATGTACGCAAAAAATAAACTTAAAATTCCCATTATCTTCAGATTTACGAGCGTTTTAGTGGTTTCTGTCTCATTTTGTGCGTTTTTAAAGAAAAGTTTGTATGGGAGCTATGGTCAAATGTGGACCGATTTTAACGAAATTTGGTACAGTGATTTTAGTTTACATAAGCAGTATTCATATTGATATTTGTGGCCAATATATCAATTCCGGGAAGTGGGACCTATGGGAGGTACCATAACTAATGGACCGATTTCGACGAATTTCAATAGCTATTGTCCCATTATCCAAGAAATGATCTGTGCGAAATTTCATTAAATTATCTTTAGAATTGCAACCTGTAGTTTGATTACAAGGTTTACATGGGGGTCCAGTAAAGCGGTTCGCCTTCCATACAAAAAAAAGTTGTGTCAGTCACCCCCTAGGATTAAAGATAATGTTAAAACAATTCCAGAAAATATTTTTTTATTTTTTTACTACGCCTACAAATACCGCCCTTTTAGTATTTTGTTCACTGTGTCGCCATTTTATGTCCGATCATAACATTTTATATATCGGCGTTCGCGACTCTGTAGAGGCTACATTTCTCTCTTTGATAGTTTTTTACTACCACGCAGTGTTGCCACCAACCAAATGATAAATTACACATGGATCGTGTCAAAATTACACATGAAATTAGGAATTACACATGATTTTTTTTTTGGCAAAATAACATGTTTTGAATTTAATTTAATTATTTTTTTTTTTATTAAAAACTAAAAAATAAAAACAAGTAAGAAAGCGCTATAGTCGGTCAAGCCCGACCATACGATACCCTTCACCTCTAAGGTCAAAGGTGTTATTTTTACTGTATAAAGACAAATATTTGCTAAATTTTGCCATCATACAAACTTTTTTTCAAAACTTATATATTTAACCTGTTTCCTTCATTTGGACTTATATGAGAGCTAGGATTAAATGTGGACCGATTATCTCGAAATTTGGCAAATTTATTACAGTTATTACAAAAATTAAAATTACGTCAGAAGTATTTGTTTTAAATTTCATGAAAAAATATTGATATTTGTGGCCAATATATCAATTCCGGGAAGTGGGACCTATGGGAGGTACCAAAAATAATGGACCGATTTTGACCAATTTCAATAGCCATGGTCCCAACAAATGATCTGTGCCAAATTTCATCAAATTATCTTTAGAATTACGACCTGTAGTTTGATTACAAGGTTTACATGGGGGTCCAGCCAGCCAGCTGTCCAGCCAGACGGACGGACGGACGGACATCGCTAAATCGACTCAGAAAGTGATTCTAAGCCTATTGGTATACTAAAAGGTGGGTCTAACACAAATATTTCCATGCGTTACATACATCAGCCCCAACTTATAATACCCTTTCCACCTATGGTGGTGAAAGGCATAACAAAAATGTTATGCACCGAAAACATTCCCGGTTTTTGTTTAATTAAGATTTTTTGTCGCTTACGATTAATATTTTTCCTGTCGCTTGCGATCATTTTAATCTAAGGGCTCGATATATCCAAACACAAAAGAGAGAACATTTTAAAAGCATTTAAAACAGCCTTAAAAATAACTTCATGACAATAAGTCCCCATTTGACCCCACCACGCATATCATCACATTGACACAAAAATACTTGAATTTTGAGAAATTATTGCAGTGATAAAAGGTTTTAAAATTGTTGCTGAAGGGTATAAAAAA